>MU744186.1:10224-27774 GCA_026770625.1 Nicotiana glauca | reverse complement strand
AAAGAAAATAAATCAGGCAAGAATAAGTTCAGAAAACCCCAAGGAACTAGAACCTTAAACATTTCAGGCAACGTAATAAAGGAACAAAATATTGTAAAAGAACTCATAAAGAAATGGTAGAGGAAAGCATGGTAGAAGAAAACACATGGGAACCACAGTAGAAATACATAGGAGTTACAGTAGAGCAAATATAGTAAGAGTAACACATAGGAAGCACAGTTAAACAAGTAAAATGAAAAAAACCCTAAGTCGGAGAAGATGAACAGTTTTGAAAGCACAGTTTTAAAAAGAAACTCAGAGGAATCATTTGAAAACCTTAAAATAAACACAGATCTAGAGCAGATCTAGAGAAATTAGGAGAGCCTCGAAAGGCTAGGGTTTTAGAAGAACTCTAGAAGCGAGAAAGGCCTGGAAAAGGTCTGTTTTGAGTCGAATGAGTCAGAGCTAGGCTATGCCGGAGTCAAGCCGGAGATAGCCACAAAACTCAAATCGGTGGAGATCTGAGCAAAGGCCTTCAAGATCGAACCTTGGATCTTCAAGTAACAGGGGTATAAGGGCACATGTGGGTGAGTACAGGCCACCCAGGGCTTGGGATACCATTGATTCCAGTGAAACAAGGTTGAAATCGGCGGGATAGGGCTAGGGTTTCAGAGAGGGTTAGAGAGAGTTTGAGAGACGAAAGGATTTTAGGGGCGGCTGTTTATGAGAAATGAATTAGGGTTAGGGTAGTTGGGAATTAAAAATGGAAAGATGGAATGGTGGCCGTTGATCAAAATGATCAACGACCTAGATTAAAAGGAGACGGCCGGGCGGGTTAAGTAAGTTGGGTTTGGGGCGGGTCAAAATTAAAATAGGTCGTCTCAATTGGGTGGAATTGGGTTTTAAATTGAGGCTAAAATTGAAATAGAAATGGGCCAGATTTTGAATAACCATTTTCTCCCTTTTTTATTGAATTAAAATAGTTAAAAATAATTTAAAAACAAATTAAAAGCACTGAACTAGTTATTAATATATAAACAATAATCTAAAAATATTAGGAATAATTTTATAATTGTAAAACCTTATTAATCATAACATAGGCAATAATTATAATTTTACGCAATTTAGCTTAGAGATATCAAAATATGCAAAAAAACACCTTAATTATATTTGGTGTAAATATGAGGATGGAAATAAATTATTCACAAAAAATAATAATTTTGGGAATAATTTTGGATTATGTACTGTTAAAATAGACAATAAATTGATTTTAAAAAATCATAAAAATTGCGGAAAATACCAAAACTTTCAGGCATGCTTATATATGCATATGTATGCTATTTTGAAAGTATAAAAAATAAATAGGAAAAAATTGGGTATCAACAGCTGCCCCTCTTTACCCGAGGAGGATGAAAGAGTTGTCGGGTAAAGATAAGATGGCCAATTTTTACTGGAAAAGGCGATTGTAAAAGAATTTTGACCGCGCTCTGGTTTTTGAGCTGCCTACATATCCCTAGTTTTACAGGAATCAGGCCATATGTAGTTCAGGAACCATTGACAGAATGTGTCGATGGAGGTTCGAAAAGACGAACACGATAGTTAAGTTTGAAAAGGCGTTTTGGGATCGGACAAGTTGCGAAGAATCGGAGCGGGAGCGCTCCTGCTGAGACGGCCATTTGCTAGCCGGTGTACCTGTAAATAAGTAATGTGCGCATATATTGTGCATAATTTAAACATGATGCAAGTTCCCTGTTGGACCATGAATAGTGTCTTCGGACAATTAGGATGACATCCTTAGACTATGATGTCCTGGGCCATGAAAAGCATAAAAGTACAGATTCGCAGGTCATAAAATGGTGTTCTCGGGCTATGCGGATGGTGCCTCCAAATTATGACGCCTTTGAATAAGTCGACGATTTTTCAACCCATGAGAAGGTGGCAATCTTTCAGTCGAATGAATGCAAAGAGTGGCGATCTTTCAGCCAGAGCGAGAATTTAAATGCAGGTGGCGATATTTCAGCTGAATGAATGCAAAGAGTGGCGATCTTTCAGCCAGAGCGAGAATTTAAATGCAGGTGGCGATATTTTAGCCGTTCGAAAAGATAAATAGGCGATATTTCAGCCATGCAGGATGGAGGTAGAGCTTAACCTCTAAAGGCAGAAAGGTAGCCTTATGGAAAGATGCAGATGGAGACAGAGCTTAGTCTCGAGAGGCAGATAAGTAGCCTTATGTAGGATGAAGGTAGAGCTTAAGGTCGGAAGGCAGAAAGGTATCCTTATGCAAAAATACAGATTGAGACAGAGCTTAGTCTCGAAAGGCAGATAAGTAGCCTTATGCAGGATGTAGGTAGAGCTTAACCTCAGAAGGCAGAAAAGTAGCCTTATGCAAAATGCAGATGGAGACAAAGCTTAGTCTCAAAAGGCAGATAAGGTAGCCTTATGCAAAAATGCAGATGGAGACAGAGCTTAGTCTCGAAAGGCAGATAGGTAGCCTTATGCAGGATGGAGGTAGAGCTTAACCTCGGAAAGCAGAAAGGTAGCCTTATGAAAAATGCAGATAGAGACAGAAATTAGTCTTGAATGGCAGATAAGTAGCCTTATGCAATGCAGGAACGTAAAGAAACTAACAGTAGTAAGTTCTCTTAGCTGATAGATTGTTGTGATATCGTGACTGTTGGGGAATGTTGGGTATAAATAGTATACTTGTGAATGAGCGATCGTTCTGAGAGTTTTAACCCTGAAAAGTGAATACATTCAATGATTTACGATCTAAGTGCCTGCATTCAAAGAAAAATTCTGTAGAGGGGGGAAGGTTAGTTCGTATCCCCTGGCTCTTGACGTCGTGTATCATTGGGGTAGCGTTGCTAAACAACAACGATTCAAACGATCTTTATGCATGACTAAGTATAATGTAAGTACATATTTGAAAAACAATTTTATTTTGGATGAACCAACGACTGCAACGTGGTTCAAGGACACGACAACCTTGCTTGTTCCAGAATTTTGAGGGTCCTTCTCAAAATTCTGCCCCAGTTTACTGGGCTGGTGCTGCTGACGGCTGTGCTGAATAACTAAAAGCGGATCGACTCCAGAATTTTGAGGGTCCTCCTCAAAATTCTGCCCCAGTTTACTGGGTTGGTGCTGATGAGAAGACTGACTTCGGAATTTTGAGGGTCCTCCTCAAAATTCTGCCCCAATTCCAATAGCGGGGGAAGATGGGATTTTTATTAAAACGTGACCGAACCCGTAGGGCTTCCTACGTATCCCCTCTTAAACGGGAATTAGGTCAGGCGTATTTCAAATTACATCATGAAGAAAAAGCATATGATCAAATGTAGTATCGTTTCACTACGTCTGAGTTGATTGGCTTCTGCCATACTTCTTCGTCCATTTCTACAAGAATAAGGGCTCCTCCGGTTAGAACCCGTTGAACCATGTACGCTCCTTGCCAATTGGGAGAGAATTTCCCTTTGGCCTCATCATGATATGGAAATATCTTCTTCAGCACCAGCTGCCCTGGTGTAAACTTCCTCGGGTTGAATCTCTTGTAGAAGGCTCTGGACATTCTGTTCTGATATAATTGACCGTGGCAAACTGCAATCATTCTCTTTCCGTCTATAAGGGCTAACTACTCGTAGCAACTTTGTATCCATTCTGTGTCGTCTAGCTCTGCTTCTTGTATGATCCTCAAGGAGGGAATTTCTACCTCGGCGGGAATGACCGCTTCTGTACCATAAACTAGCATATAGGGAGTTGCCCCGGTCAATGTACGGACCGTGGTACGATAACCTTATAAGGCGAACGACAATTTCTCATGCCACTGCTTGTGCCTTTCAATCATCTTCCTTAGTATCTTCTTGATGTTCTTATTGGCTGCTTCTATAGCTCCATTCATCTGAGGTCTATAAGCTGTAGAGTTCTTATGTTTGATCTTGAAAGTCTCACACATTGCTTTCATCAGGTCGCTATTGAGATTGGAACAATTGTCAGTGACGATTGATTCTGGAATTCTGAACCGACAAACCATACGGTTGCGGAAGAAATCTGCTATAACTTTCTTGGTTACTGTTTTGTATGATGCTGCTTCGACCCATTTAGTAAAGTAATCAATTGCCACTAAGATGAACCTATGCCCGTTTGATGGGGCAGGTTCGATTGGTCCAATGACATTCATTCCCCAGGCAGCGAACGACCATGGTGAGCTTGTTGCATTAAGCTCGTTTGGAGGTACTTTTATCATATCTGCATGTATCTGACAGCGATGGAACCTTCATACATACTGGATGCAGTTCGTTTCCATAGTCATCCAAAAATACCCTGCTCGGAGTATCTTCTTTGCCAAAACAAAGCCATTTATGTGCGGTCCACATGTTCTTGCGTGCACTTCATCCAATACTTTGGTTGCTTCTCTCGCATCAACACACCTTAACAAACCCAGATCTGGAGTCCTCCTGTACAGGATTCCTCCGCTGTGAAAGAAGTTGTTGGATAACCTCCGGAGCGTGCGCTTCTGAGTAGCATTGGCAAGCTCTGGGTATTCTCCTATTGTCAAGTATTCTCTGATGTCGTGGAACCATGGCTTCCCATCGGCTTCTTCCTCAACGTGAGCATAGTAAGCTGGCTGGTTATGAATCTTGACCTGAATGGGGTCAATGAAATTCGTATCTGGATGCTGAATCATGGATGACAAAGTGGCTAGTGCATCGGCGAACTCATTCTGTATTCTCAGAACATGCTGGAATTCCGTTTTTCTGAATCTCCTCCTCTACTCCTATATGTGATGTAGGTAAGGGAGTATCTTAGGATTCTTGGCTGCCCATTCCTCTCAAACCTGATGTATGAGTAAGTCCGAGTCTCCAATCACAAGTAGCTCCTGAACATTCATGTCGATGGCCAGTTTGAGCCATAAGATGCAGGCTTCATATTTGGCCATGTTGTTGGTGCATGGGTACCTAATCTTGGCAGATACTGGGTAATGCTGACCGATTTCTGATACCAGGACTGCTCCTATGCTAACTCCTTTGAAATTTGTAGCTTCGCCGAAAAACATCCTCCAACCGTCATAGGATTCTGCAATGTCTTCTCCTATAAAAGATACCTCTTCATCAGGAAAATACGTCTTTAGAGGTTCATATTCTCCTCCCACGGGATTCTCGGCGAGGTGGTCTGCCAAAGCTAGCCTTTTGACTGCCTTCTGAGTAACATAAACAATGTCAAACTCGCTTAACATGATTTGCCATTTGGCAAGCTTGCCGGTAGGCATGGGCTTCTGAAAGATATACTTTAACGGATCCATTCTTGATATGAGATAAGTGGTGTAAGCACAGAAATAGTGCCTCAACTTCTGAGCTACCCAGGTCAGAGCAAAACATGTGCGTTCTAATAAAGAATATCGAGCCTCATACGGAGTAAACTTCTTGCTGAGGTAGTAGATGGCTTGCTCCTTTCTTTCGGTTTCATCATGTTGTCCTAAAACACAACCGAACGCTCCATCCAATACTGCGAGATAAAGTAATAGGGGTCTCCCTAGATCAGGCGGAACCAAGACCGGCGGCGTTGACAAGTATTCCTTGATTTTGTCAAAAGCCCTTTGACAATCATCAGTCCATTTGGTGGCAGCATCCTTCTTAAGCATCTTGAAGATAGGTTCACAAATGACAGTGGACTGAGCTATGAATCGGCTGATATAATTGAGCCTTCCCAGAAAGCTCACCACATCCTTCTTGTTCCTTGGCGGTGGCAACTCTTGAATGCACTTGACGTTTGACGGATCCAATTCTATTCCTCGGCGACTCACAATGAAACCCAATAGCTTTCCAGTAGGAATCCCGAATGCACACTTGGCGGGATTCAGTTTCAAGTTGTACCTCCTCAATCTGTTGAAGAATTTTCTCAGGTCTTCCATATGATCTGCAGCTTTCTTGGATTTGATGATGACGTCATCAACATACACCTCAATCTCTTTATGTCTCATGTCACGAAAGATAGTAGTCATGGCCCTCATGTAGGTGGCACCAGCATTCTTCAAAACAAATGGCATCATTCTGTAATAGTACATCCCCCATGGCGTGATGAACTCCGTTTTCTCTGCATCTTCTTCATCCATCCATATCTGATGGTACCCAGCAAAACAATCGGTGAATGACTACAGTTCATGCTTGGCGCAGTTGTCAATCAGGATGTGTACATTTGGCAAGGGGAAGTCGTCTTTGGGACTAGCCCGGTTGAGATCCTGGCAGTCGACACAGACTCTAACCTTACCATCTTTCTTCGGTACTGGCACGATGTTATCTAACCATGTTGGATACTCTACCACCCTGAGAACCCTGTCTTTGACTTGGTTGGTAACTTCCTCTTTGATTTTCAAACTCATGTCTGGCTTGAACTTTATGAGCTTCTATTTTACTGGCGGACATGTCGGATCTGTTGGCAACTTGTGAGCTACAATGGATGTGCTGAGACAAGTCATATCATCATATGACCATGCGAAAATGTCCTCATACTCTTTTAAGAACTCTGTGTACTCTTTCTTTTCTAATGACGACAAATGCACGCTGATGCGCATTTCTTTGATATTCTCTGTATCTCCCAAATTAACAACCTCAGTATCGTCCAAGTTAGACTTAGGTCTGTTCTCAAAGTTCTCGACCTCTCTGACAACCTCTTCTTGTATATCATCTTCCTCTCCTAAATCTATATCTGTTTGTTGCGTTGCCTCGTTGCAAGTTACAGTCATCGGTTTATCATCAAGATATGTAATAGTAATGTTGTGTAAAATTAAGTAAATGATAGAGAAAAGTAATAAGAGCGAGATATAAAAATAAACTTGGAAAATGCTTTTGATTAATTTCATAACTGTTCGAAACATCGGAGTTCTTTTCAAAAGTAGACAATGCGAAAAAGTAAAATCAACTAAAAAGTAAAATGCGATGCATGGTGCGTCGTTTAGCCTTGCTACCCCGAAGCTTTCCGAGCACTGGTGGTCCTGACTGAACAATTGGTGAGGCGTTCCCCTCGGTTCACAGCTTTAATGGAAGGGCCTTCCTCCCCTTCCTCCTCGAATATAACACAACAGTCCATATCATCTCCCAAAAATAGGTTCTTCATCGCTGCCAGTGTTTCGTCTTCCTCTGATCCATATATAATGTCAACAGGCTGAAAGGTCTGCTCCAACTGAGGTATAGGGTGCTCTAGCGGATAATAGGGACCGCGCCATGGTGGCGACCATTCATTTAACTCTTTCCAGGTGTACTCATACCCTAGGCCAAAAGTAGTACCGTGCTTCTTCAGCTTGATGGGTTTGGAGATACCCTGGAGATTCTTGCCAAGTCCTTTTTCAGGTTCATACCCGCTCCAATTCAGTATGCTCTCAATCTTGTTATCCCACCACTTGTCTTTGTCTATGGCATTAACTCGCTCGATGTGATGGTATGTTTTTCTGCCTATTCTTCTTCTACCTCCGATCATTGGGATGGTTTGGCGACTGTATATAGGGTTGCTACCATCGCCATGAATGATCACTTCCTGATGATTCTATTCAAACTTCACTGCTTGATGCAGGGTTGATGCCACAGCCCCAGCGGCATTGATCCAGGGTCGTCCCAGCAATAAATTGTAGGATGCGGGCACGTCTATGACTTGGAAGTCAACATCGAACCAGGTAGGCCCCATTTGCAAACACATTCTAATTTCCCCAATGGTAGATTTTTGAGACCCATCAAAAGCTTTAACATTGATAGCCCCATCTTTGATCTCATGCAAACCTTTCCCCAATGTTCTGAGAGTCACTAGCGGACAAATGTTGAGGCTAGATCCCCCGTCGACCAGGATCCCGGTGATGAAATAATCTTCGCATTGCACAGTGATATGCAACGCCTTGTTGCGACTAAGTCCTTTTAGTGGTAACTCATCCTTGTGGAAGGTGATCTTGTGACTTTCCAACACTTGTCCTACCATATTTTCCATTTCGCCTCCGGTTATGTTTTTGGGAACATAAGCTTCACTCAATATCTTCATCAAGGCATTTTTATGTGCCTCAGAGCTTTGCAGAAGAGCCAGGATGGAAATCTGCGCTGGTGTTTTGTTCAGTTGCTCAACGACCGAGTATTCCTTGGCTTGTATTTTCCTCCAAAGGTCATCGGTTCCAGTTTCAACATGCCGCCCGGAGGCCTGCTTGCTGGACTCAGCTAAATGTTTCGGAGTGTATACCCTGCCGGTTCTAGTCATGCCCTGTGCGGCGATCGCTTCACCAGTATGTGTTTTCCCTTTTCTCCCAGCTTCCACTGTGTAATCCCATGGTATGGCGTTTGACTTGAACGGGGTCACATCTATCATGGAAATCGGAATTGGCACCCTTGGAGGTAACACAACAACTTCAAATGGTGCAGGTTCCTTTGGAACTCCGAACTCGACTTTAATTGGTTTTGGCGCCTTTGCAGGAGTCACTTCAAACTCGAGTGGTACAGACACATTTACCACATTGCCCTTAGAGGGCTGGATCTGAACAACATTGGGATTAAGGGTAGCCGTCAGTTTCTTAGGCTCATCTCCTTTGACAATCAATCCGATTGACCCTTTGGGGTCCCATTCATCCTCTATCTCGATCATATGGATGCCTCCACCCTTGTGGTTAGGCAGAGGGTTGTTGCGGACATTGGGAGCGGGTTCCCTTGCCACAATGACCTTGTTATCAATCAAAGTCTGAATCTTATCTTTCAACGAGCGACACTCGTCGATGGTATGGCCTTTCATTCCGGAATGGTATGCGCAAGTTTTGTTTGGATTGACCCACTGGGAGGGATTTTCTGGAGTTATGGCTGGGATAGGAGTAACATAACCGGCTGTTTTGAGTTTTTCATATAGTTGGTCGATTGGCTCGACTATAGCGGTATATTGTCTGGGAGGTCTGCGATCGAAATTTGGTCTGGGTCGAGGAAAGTTTTGGCGAGTCGGTGGTGATGGGTAATGAGAAGGTTGGGAGTTATATGCTTGGTACACGGGCGCGGGTTGGGAATATCTTGGTGAGGTGGGTTGATATGTGGGTGGTGGAGGTGATTGGTAGGCAGATGGTGGCATTTGGTATGTAGGAGAGGGTGCTTGGTAATTTAGGGTAGGTTGATATGTGAGTGGAGTTGAGGGATAGGTTTGATACTTCATAGGGGATTTGGTTCTTTGCGCAGCCATTACGGAATTCACGCCCTTTTTCTTTGACGTGCCACCAAACTATAAGGCCTTGTTGGTGGCCTGTAATGCTTCGAGATTGGTGACCATACCATTCTTGATACCTTCTTCGATTCTTTCTCCCAGTTTGATGATGTCGGAGAATTTCTGACCCTCTATCAATATTAGTCTCTCATAGTATTGCGTATCCTGATCTCGGACAAAAAACCTGTTCATCTGCTCTTCCTCGAGGGCTGGCCTGACCTTGGCAGCTTCTGACCTCCAACGAGTTGCATACTCGCAAAAGGTTTCTGTGGGCTTCTTTTTCAGATTATAGATATAGAACACATCTGGTGCATTGTCAGTGTTGAACCTGAACCGGTCCATAAAGTCGGACGCCATGCTCACCCAACCTGTCCACTTCTTTGAATCCTGGCTGATGTACCAAGACAAGGCGTTGCCTTTTAGACTCCTCATAAGCAGCTTCATGCGAATTTTCTCGTCCCTTCCAACTCCTACTAGCTTGTCACAATACATTCTTAGATAGACCCTGGGATCACCTGTACCGTCAAACATCTCGAACTTGGGAGGTTTGTACCCCTCCGGAAGCTCAACATCTGGCTGAACACAAAGATCTTCATAGTTCAACCCTTCAACACCTTTGCTACCCTCGACACCTTGGACCCGGCTAGTCAACTTCTTGAGTTTGGCGGCCAAATTCCTGATAAGGGAGTCCTTGTCATCTGATTCGGGTGCACATGAGATTGGATGGGTATAGTGGGGTGTAGTGTCCACAAAGATAGGGGTGTTATGGTCGTTTGTGGTGTTTTGTGGTTCGGGAATGAGCAGTGGAGTGTTGTTGCATGTGTTGCGGACTTGGGTATTAGCAGTTTAGACTGGTGGCTGTGGAGGTATGGGGTTCTGGGTGTTAGCATCAGCAGCGGCAAGAGTGATTGATAGGCTTGCCAGGTTCCGGACTTGTTCTAATTCTTATCGAAATCTCAGCAAAGTCTGCTCAAGATGAGCAACAGTTTCCTTGGTAATTGGAGTGTTCTGAGAAGTTTCGTCAATTTCCTTTCTAGCGTTTGCATCTCCCATTTTGCCTTTGTTCCTGTTTCTGGTAGGACTCGGAGGAGGAGGAGGTAGAGGGCCCTTGGATCGTGTTGAGTATGCTGATGGTGCCAGAATGCACGAACTAACCTATGGGAAGGGGAATAAAAATAAAAGAAAAACAAAAAGGTAAAAAGTTAGTGCGAATTCTGAAAAACTAATATTGCAGTATTTAAACACATTGTGCAGGAATATAAATCGTTTCCTAATTTGGGTGCCTCGTTGTGCCCGAGGTAGGCCTAGCGACAAGTTAAATTTGGAGAACTTATAATGCTAAATGCCTCATTTTATTGATAAAAATAAGACGAGTCTAAAAGGTAATTTGAAATAATGGAAAGATGTCACTAATGACCAGTGGCCTTATTACATTAGGAAAGCAGGAAATAAAAGATCCTAACTACTTGGTCCCAGAAGGACCTTCCCCAGATTTGGTATTCTTGTCTCCCTCGTACAGCAGCATCAACTTGCGTAGTCCTAGCAGCAGATAGGCTCGAGCCAAATGTCCGCATGCACTTCCCTCGACAATTTTGGCAGTCTTCAATCCTCTTCAAGAACTTTCCTTCCAACTCTACTAGACCTCTTTCCAGATACCCTAACCGCTTGTTGGCGTTAACAGCCATGACCTTCCACTCGTCGATCAATTTTTGGTGAGCTTCTTGTATTTCTCGGTGCTCATTTTCACACTCTCCCATCCTCTTGCGCAGTTGATTGTATTTAACCTGCGCTGTAGCTTTCTCATCAATAAGACTATGACCTCGGATGAACCCTGGGTGACCTAAACCAATGTGATCATCTTCTAACCAACCCGAATAATGTGGCACACACCCTGCATGATACATGTCTGCTTTAATAGTTTCTCTCCCCAAGACGAGCTTGCAATGCCACATATGTTGAGCTTGACACCTGTGCGGGCTATCATCATCTTGAAAGTCAGCCTTGAAACGACTTATTTTGTTTACCCTTGGTATGATTTGTTTCCTCCCTGCTTGCCTCATGGCTCGGAGAGGGACATAATGATGAGTTCCCCTCAGACCGATGAGTATGAGGAACGGTGCATCTCGAGAACGAACAATGAAATCCCCTATTGGGAACCACTCGAACATCCACTGTACTTGCTCTTCCTTTAGATTTTCAAACAGCTCCACCCATCCTCCAGCGTCCTCCAGCTGAGCGAACATGTTGGGCATGAAGTTCATTTGCTTGGGGTGGTGGAAAGCGATATGGTCATCCCAATCCCTGCGTATAATCTGTTGTCGGTAGTCACCTTTCTGAAGGTGTTCTATAAGCCAGAGTTGAAGTAACAGATTACAACCCTCAAAATGCGGGGCCCCTTGTTGACATTTTCCCAAGGCTCGATAGATTTCAGCGATGATCATGGGCACTATGCTGAAAGACTGCCTGTCGATCCCTTCCATAAAGGTTTTGTTACCATGGCTAGTCTGGTGTGGATCCTAACCTTCTTCATGGGAAAGATCACCATACCCAAGAAACAGAACATGAATACCAAGACCCTCCTATGTATATGCCCTAAATAGGTAAGGGCGAATTCGTCAGTGTAGGTGCGGTAGGACTTGCTATGGCCAAACCTTTCATACAGGAAGTCAAATGGTATATAGGAATCTTTTAGGCAAGTCAGATCCGGATTCTTCTTGAGTCCCATCATTTTGAGGAAACCCCTACCTTTGCGATTCTCTGGCATAAGGAGACCCGGAGTCTCCCAAGGAATTCCAGCTAGACTTCCTATTTCTTCTAGCAAAGGGGTCATTTCGAGGTCCCGAAGCGAAAAACCGACCGATCAATGTCCCAGAACAGAGTTGCAGCCTCTATGATTTTGTTGTTAGGCTGGATTTTCTGAAGTAAGGGCAAATTCCCTAAGTACTTGCGGACAAGGTTCTGATCGCTGGCATGAAGATACTCCCACCAACTTAGCAACCTTGGGTGAATGTTAGATACCATACCGAATCTGGGGATTTCGTGCCTCATTTTCTGCAAAACAAAGGGTTAGACCCAGACTCGATTATTTAAATCAATAATTAGCATAAAGGCATTTAGTTCTCCAAATAAATGCACACAATGTGAAGGCATCCATTTGGGTTTCGAGGAAACCCGATGGACTTTGGTTTAGGCTATCTTAATGAGTCATTATGCGGACAACATAACTGACTCGACTAAGTTTGACAGTTTAATAAAGTAAGGTTTCTATTTTTTGATGTGCTAGACAAGGTACCCTTGAGCGGATAACTCAAGAGGGAAAGGCGCAGAACCGTCGACTACACCGTTGATCGACTGGTTTTACCGCAAATATGCCTTTGCCACATTTAGGGGGTTATAATATCGGAAGGGCGCAACCACTCATTATGAGAGTTGCTATAGGATTTGTTTTGGCACGAGTGGAACATGATGTTGAAGATGCAGTTACAAAAATGAAGCAAATTGCATGTATTTTCACGTTCATACAGTAATAGATTACAGTAAATGCTCAAAAATTACAACGATATTGAAATAGTAATAAAGCAGTAAAGGAAGAAATTAAAATAAAGGGAAAAAATGAAGAGCCAAGTCAGTAATCATGATGAAATAATTAAAGGCGGGAAATAAAAGCAATTAAGGAAGCAATAAAGTCACAAGAGCATGTAATGATAAAAGCCTTTAAAAATTCCCCAGTAGAGTCGCCATGCTGTCTACGCCCCCTTTTTCCCCCTTCTAGAAGAAAGAAATCGGGTTTACGACATTATGGACAAAACAACTCTTATTCCCTTTTGAGGAATCGGGTTATGGAATTTGAAGAGTCGCCACCTAATGATTATAGTGCATTAGGACACTTCAAAGAAAAGAAGAAGATTTGAAAGAAAACCAGAGTTTGGGTAAGGACTTGAGATTATCTCAAGGGGAAGGTGTTAGTCATCCCTCAAGATCCACTAGTGTGGTTCCCGGCCATGCCTAATTGTCACTTTAAAGGAGTAGAAGAAAGCAAGTAAGGTTTACACATAATAGTTACAAATAAGTTTGAAACTTTGAAAAGAAAAGGGAAGAATAGACAGTCTTTAGAAAAGGAGTTGATGCAAAGAAATGAAAGCACTTAAGGAAAAAAAAAGAAAGGATGTCCTAGGTTTAAATACAATATGGATCACATCAATGCAATACCCAACAATCACTCATCAAAAGAGGGGTCGCACGAGATATTAGCGCACCGGTCATCATATCCATATTCTACCCTTCCCACTCCATTATGGTATTTAAACGCGATTAGTCTCGTTACTTATTGCATGCCATTACCCGTCCCAATCTATCAGTCCCGGGGTATTAGGACTTCTAATCCTAAAGGGGAGGAAAGGGGTAGGGGCATATATGGGGTTTAAAAGGACAAAATACTAGTGGAGACAACCAAAACAAATAGCAAATAATAGGGAGTTGAAAAACAATCATATAAGGCTCACGTAAGACCCCTTAAATCAGACAACACATGGTTTAGCATGCCTTGCACATACCGATTTGGTCTTTAAATTAAATTTAATGGTGGACAGACTAGTTTAACACATAGAATTGGATAAAAAGTCTGCATTAGACAACCCGGATCCAATTGTCAGAAATTGAGGTATTTTAAGCGATTCAATTAGAAAAAGCATTGTTTTCAGAAAAGGACCTAATGCAGAAGAGTTTAAAACAGAAGAATGAAAATTGTAGAAATTCAGAGATGAATTCGAGAATTAATNAAGAGTTGAAAATCTATTTTGAAAGATAGCTTCAAGAGATGGATAGAAATTCAGGCAGAAGGTTTAAAGGCATTGTTTTAGAAGAAAGATGCAAGTTTGGGAAAAAACTTGAGATCACTACAGATTTATAAGAGTTTTAAAGCAGGCGGGTTTGGAAAAGTGGTACTGAAAATTTTTTTATTAAGACATTTCATAGGCCAGTTAACAGGGTTGTTATTACTTAAACACAGATTAGGCGAGTTTAGACTCCTATAGGCATGATATCTATATCTTGATTTTTTTTAAGGCTTGTTACTATTATTGAACTGGTAAAGGAATGAGTATTCGATTGCCCTACCGTTTGCCTAACATTTTATGCATTTCCTATAGGCATGATCTCTACCAACTTGTTACATGGATATTAAGTCTTATAGGCAGGATGTCTAATGATTTGCAATATGGCTGAATATTAAATCTTATAGGCATGGTATCTAGATGATCGAGTTAAAACGCTCAAAACCTATAGACATGGTATCTATGTGATTAAAAACATTAACCTATAGGCATGGTATCTACCCTTTGTGCGATAAAGTAAACCCCTCCCATGCCCTTTACTAATACTCCCTGAGTTCCCTTTTTTACAAGATTATTATAGAACCAGAAGAAAGAAAGAAAGAAAACGATTAAAACTACATCACAGCCTACAACTAGATCTGAGCAGCCTAATTCAATCTTAATTTCCAATAACATGTGTTACACCAAATCCGGATTCCAGATTTCCAAGGCCTTCTCTCACCCAAAGTGTTTCAAAGTTCCAAGGAGCCTCAAGGACTCCAGGTAGTGCTTACACTCTGGATAACAATTGTTGTAACAGAATAATGCAGTATGGAATTGCCATCCCTCACGCATCCTAGTTCAGAGGGAGCTCGAGGGTCCCAAAGCATGGCTTACCAAAGGGGGGCATAACTTAGAAACTAGGAATAAGTGCAAAGTGAGAGAGGAGTTAGGGAGCCATAGCAGAGGGTGGTCATACCCACCCATGGGCATAGACTGGCACACCCCTGACCATCTGCTTGGCCAACAAATAAACAGCAGACTTTTAGATGTCAAACTTGGGTCTTGATGGTGATTAGGACACCACCAGACCTGAGTTAAGGCTCAGCACATAAGGGGTAAAGGGAATGGAAATTGATTTGAGTAGAAGTTCAAGAGAATCTGATTCTAAGTCATGAGTGGCAATAATAGAATGCCAACATGACTCAGAATTGCACTCACACATAAGAAGGGGGTCAAAGGGACAGAGTACCACATAAGAAAGCATTTACAGAAACATGAATAAAGCAACAGGGCATAACACACTTGAAGGTGCAGAACATAATGAAAGAGAGCATGACAGACTAAAAGGAGCATATAATGGAGAATGCATAACAGAAGAAGGGAAATAAACATAGTGTAGGAGGGTATTATTTAACTAGAAAGACATACCAGTTGCAATTTTAGTACAGCAGAACAAGCAAAAGTAAGTAATCATCCAGAAAGTCAGCAAAAGCAAACTCAGAACCTTCAGCAAGTGTTTGAGAGTTCAAGAGTAACTCAGGAGTATTTCAGACAGTAGAAGAGATATGAGCAGAGCACTTAGTAGAGAAAATAGAGAAAGCAATAGTAGAGAGAGTATTGGAAACAGTATAGTATTCAAAGTGTTTTTAAAATCTGAAGTGGTTATGTCGAATTAACTTCGTGTGTTGAGAGAGGAGCATGTATTTATACTTGAAGTCAGGCAAGTAAGCAAGGAAAGAAAATAGTCAAGTATCAATTAGGATCAATATAAACAAAGGTTCCTTTAATTAAGGAGTCCAAATTTGAACGGTAAAGGACAGGAAATATTTAAGGAAATGGGATCAAATAAACACATTGTGCACAACATACAAATAAGGGTGAATACATGTGGATATTAATTAAGGAAAGGGAATTTTGAAATACAGGGTCAAGTTAATAAGGCAAGAAGTAAACTAATTAGCACATAGTAATTCAGGGAATCAGAGATTCCCTAAATCCCTAATGAACCAAGCCAGACAACAAGAGAATCGAGAGGTTCAAAATTAAACAAGGAAAGAATCAATCGAATTCACACAAGGCAAGACTGAAATCAATCCCCAAATCAAAGGTTATTCTGAGAGGGAAAATCTAACTATAAAGAGGGCATGAGCTTTAAACATGCGAGGATGGATTCAAACTATAGCAAAGTATCATGCAACCAAAGGGTTATAGCTAAAAGAGAGTATCAGATGGCATGGGAGAGGTCAGATAAAAGGCCCTATAGGATTTTAGCAAAAATCAGAACCACAAGGAGAAACAAAGATGAACTCAGAGATTAGGGCTTTGAAATAAAACTAGTTCAGACATGAGAAACATACAAGCGGCCTCAGGGACTTGACTGAAACCCCAATTTTTAGGGTTTCTACCCTTAATCGAGTGTCTAGACGAAAGCAAATAAATCAGGCAAGAATAAGTGCAGAAAACCCCAAGGAACTAGAACCTTAAACATTTCAGGCAACGTAATAAAGGAACAAAATATTGTAAAAGAACTCATAAGGAAATGGTAGAGGAAAGCTTGGCGGAAGAAAACACATGGGAATCACAGTAGAAACACATAGGAGTTACAGTAGAGCAAATACAGTAAGAGTAACACATAGGAATCACAGTAAAATAAGTAAAATCAAAGAAACCCTAAGTCGGAGAAGATGAACTGTTTTGAAAGCACAGTTTTAAAAAGAAACTCAGAGGAATCATTTGAAAACCTTAAAATAAACACAGATCTAGAGCAGATCTAGAGAAATTAGGAGAACCTCGAAAGGCTAGGGTTTCAGAAGAACTCTAGAAGCTAGAAAGGCCTGGAAAAGGTTTGTTCCGAGTCGAATGAGTCAGAGCTAGGCTATACCGGAGTCAAGCCGGAGATAGCCGCGAAACTCGAATCGGTGGAGATCTGAGCGAAGGCCTTCAAGATCGAACCTTGAATCTTCAAGTAACAGGGGTATAAGGGCACATGGGGGTGAGTACAGGCCACCCAGGGCTTGAGATGTCATTGATTCCGGTGAAACAAGGTAGAAACCGGCGGGATAGGGCTAGGGTTTCGGAGAGGGTTAGAGAGAGTTTGAGAGACGAAGGGCTTTTAGGGGCGGCTGTTTGTGAGAAATGAATTACGGTTAGGGTAGTTGGGAATTAAAAAAGGAAAGAAGGAATAGTGGCCGTTGATCAAAATGATCAACGACCTAGATTAAAAGGAGATGGCCGGGCGGGTTAAGTGAGTTGGGTTTGGGGCGGGTCAAAATTAAAATGGGTCGTCTCAATTGGGTGGAATTGGGTTTTAAATTAAGGTTAAAATTAAAATAGAAATGGGCTAGATTTTAAATAGCCACTTTCTCCCTTTTGTTTTATTGAATTAATATAGTTAAAAAATAATTTAAAAATAAATTAAAAGCACTGAACTAGTTAATAATATATAAAAAATAATCTAAAAATATTAGGAATACTTTTATAATTGTAAAACCTTATTAATCATAACATAGGCTATAATTATAATTTTACGCAATTTAGCTTAGAGATATCAAAA
>MU744180.1:94932-157599 GCA_026770625.1 Nicotiana glauca | reverse complement strand
CATTGGCCTTGCCCGGGTGATAAAGAATAGTAATATCATAATCCTTTGACAACTCTAACCATCTCCTCTGGCGCATATTCAAGTCCTTCTGCTTAAGTAAGTGCTGCAAACTCCGATGATCAGTGTAGATCTCACAAGGCACCCCATACAAATAATGACGCCAGATCTTCAAGGCGTGAACAGTGGCAGCTAACTCAAGATCGTAGACAGGGTAGTTCTTTTCATGCACCTTCAATTGTCGCGATGCGTAGGCAATCACCCTACCGTCCTGCATCAATACCGCTCCAAGCCCAACCCGTGAGGCATCACAATAAACTGTATAGGAACCCGAACCGGTAGGCAACATCAAGATTGGAGCTGAAGTCAAGGTTGTCTTGAGCTTTTGAAAGCTCGCCTCACACTCCTCTGTCCACTGAAAAGGGGCACCCTTCTGGGCCAATCTAGTCATAGGGGCAGCGATCGATGAGAACCCCCCTACAAAGCAACGGTAATAACCCGCCAAGCCAAGGAAACTGCGGATCTCNACTCAGCCAGAATTCACATTTGGAGAACTTTGCATATAATCTCTTCTCCCTCAGAGTCTGAAGCACTATCCTCAGGTGTTGTTCATGATCTTCCCGACTCCGGGAATATACAAGAATATCATCTATGAAAACGACCACGAACGAGTCGAGATATGGCCTGAACACACTGTGCATCAGATGCATAAAAGCTGCTGGGGCATTGGTCAGCCCAAATGACATAACAAGAAACTCGTAATGGCCATACCGAGTCCTGAAGGCAGTCTTCGGGATATCTGACTCCCGAATCTTTAACTGATGGTAACCTGAGCGCAGGTCAATCTTAGAAATACCCGTGCGCCCTGAAGCTGGTCAAATAGATCATCAATACGAGGCAAAGGATAGCGATTCTTCACTGTGGCCTTATTCAACTGGCGATAATCAATACACATACGCATAGAACCATCCTTTTTCTTCACAAATAAGACAGGAGCACCCCAAGGTGAAACACTGGGTCGAATAAAACCCTTACCCAACAATTCCTGTAACTGATCCTTCAACTCCTTCAATTTAGGAGGAGCCATACGATACGGAGGAATAGAAATGGGCTGAGTGCCCGGCAACAAATCAATGCCAAAGTCAATATCTTTATCGGGCGGCATGCCCGGAAGATCAGCTGGAAACACATCGGGGAAATCCCGTGCCACTGGAACTGAATCAACAGAAGGGGTGTCAACACTGATATCTCTCACATAAGCTAAATAAGCAGCACATCCCTTCTCAACCATACGTTGAGCTTTAAGGAAAGAGATAACCTTGCTGGGAGTATGATCTAAAGTACCACTCCACTCAATACGGGGAATACCTGGCATAGCCAGCGTCACGGTCTTGGCGTGACAATCAAGAATAGCATGATGGGGCGAAAACCAGTCCATGCCCAAAATAATATCAAAGTCAACCATACCAAGTAATAATAGATTAGCCCTGGTCTCAAAACCATGAATAGTAACCAAACACGACCGGTACACGCGGTCCACAACAAGAGAATCTCCCAGAGGAGTAGAAACATAAATGGGGGCACTCAAAGAATCCCGAGGCACACCCAAATGCGAAGCAAAATAGGAGGACACATATGAATAAGTAGAGCCGGGATTGAATAGAACCGATGCCTCTCTGTGACTAACCAATATAATACGTGTGATAACAGAATCAGAGGCGACGGCCGCGGCACGATCAGGAATAGCATAAAATCTGGCCCGGCCCCTCCCTCGAGGGCGACCTCTATCTCCCCGATATTCGCCCCTGGCTGGCTGGGCAGGTGGGGTAGTAGCTGGAGCTGGAACAATGGCATTAGAATCCTGTCGAGCACGCTGCGGCTGAGAATGCTGTGGAGGTGCACTCCTCCCAAGCCTAGGGCAATCCCTCACGAAATGACGGGTGTACCCACACTCAAAGCAAGCTCTGGAAGGGCGCGGTGGCTGTGACTGACTGGGCCCACCCCCGCTAGACTGACCTCTGGAAGTACCCCGCGCAGGAGGCACACTAGAAACCGGAGGTGCATAATAAGGCTCCTGAGATGCTGGTGGAGCTGGAGTACTACCGGCTGCTGGCAAGGCTGAATGAACAGGGCGACCAGAATAACCCCTACCATAACGACCGACTGCTGAAGTACGGGCACCAGAGTAGTGGCCCGACTCTCGAGACCTCTTGGCCTCTCTCTCTACCCTATCTATGGCATGAAAACCCTCTACCCTCCTAGCAATGCTCACTACCTGCTAATAAGAAATATCTATCTCCAACTCTCGAGCCATGCTAGATCTGATAGATGGAATAAGACCCTCAATAAATTGGTGAACCCTCTCGCGAACAGTAGAAACCAAGGCTGGCGCATGTCTGGCCAACCTAGTGTAACGGATGGCATATTTTGAGATGGTCATAGCACCCTGGCGCAAATGCTCAAACTCCTCGCGCCATGCGTCCCTGAGGCTCTAGGGAACAAACTCCCTCTCAAACATGTCCGAAAATCGTGCCCAGGTCAAAGATGCAGCCTCGTCCGGACTGTCCAACCCAAATGTGCGCCACCAATCATAAGCGGCTCCCCGAAGCTGGAAAGCTGCAAAAGAAACTCCACTTGAGGCAGTAATACCCATAGTGCAAAAAATGCGGTGAAAATCATCCAGAAATCCCAAGGCATCATCTATAGCCAACCCGCTGAAAACCGGAGGGTCATACTTCTTGAATCTCTCCACTCTTCGTTGCTCATCCTCGGAAGCAGGTGCCCCATCCTCGGGCTGAACTGGTGCTACAGGCCGAACAGGGGTGATATCTGGGACCTGCTCAACATGCACTCGTGGCTCAGGAGTGCGGGCGGCGGAAGTCTGTACTCCTTCCCCGGCCTGGGATGTGGCTGCAGAAAGGGGAAGTAATCCTGCCTGTGACAATGTAGCATATGCGTTCATAAACTGTACCAGTGCCTCCTGAACAGCTGGAGTAGTAGTGGCTGTAGGCGTGACTGGTGTCTGAACTCCGGTTGGATTTACTGGCGATACCTCAGCGGCAACTCGCACGGGTGCTCTGGCTACACCACGTGCGCGTCCACGGCCTCTACCCCGGCCCCGGCCTCCGACGGCGGCAGCAGGGGGCACGAGTGCCTGGTCCTCTCGAGTAGCACGTGTCCTCACCATCTGTGAGAGAATAGAAGACAGAAGTTTAGAATTGGGATCAAAATATCGCACGACAATGAATTTAAAAGAAATGAAGATGTTTCCTAAACAGTTACATAGCCTCTCGTAGATAAATACAGACGTCTCCGTACCAATCAGCGAGACTCTAATAAATTGGCCTGTGTCCCGTGACTCCTATGAACCTAGAGCTCTAATACCAACTTGTCACGACCCTAGTTCACCAATTGTGAACATGTCATGATGGAACCTAGTCTTCGCGACCAGGTAAGCCTTACACCTTGCGGAAGTGATAATATTTGCAGAAATTTATAATCAAAACTAGATAACAGGAATAATGTATATAATTGCCTCCTGGCACATACACTTTAACACTTAACATTCTGAAACTATCCCAAAGACCCGGAAACCCACGGGCAACACAGGCTAAGAGAATCATAAGATACAACTCTAATATCCGGAAATGTCTACAACAACTGAGTACATGAAATGGAACTGCTAACTACAAGATAGAGTATAAGGAGGCTCTCCGGTCTGCAGACGTGGCAGATATACCTCAAGTCTCCGAATATAGCACTTGGATCACTTATAATGCGCTCGACCAGAAGTACCTGGATCTTCACATGAAAAAAATGCGCAGGAAGGGCATGAGTACACCACGTCGGTACTCAGTAAGTGCCAAGCCTAACCTCGGTTGGGTAGTGACGAGGAAGTTCAGGGCCCTACTGAGGTAAAACATAATAATCAATATGATAATGAGAAGACAATATGTGTATAATCACGGCAGATATCCAGCAAGAAAATAAGTAAAACAGTAACAGAGGACAAACACTTCTGCGGTGCAAAGGCCGCTTCTGCGGTTCCCAAGCCGCAGAACCGAAAACAACAGAAGCCTACTGCAATTTTCCTTCTAACTTCCAAAAATTAACCCGTTGAGCATCCGAAATCATCCCGGGACCCTCGGGATCCAAACAAAAAACACCAATACCACCTAATACCATATTCAAACTTGTACCAATCCTTAGACCACCCAAAACAACGCCGAAAACCCGATTTAAGCCAAGATTCAAGCCTAGGAACTTCACATTCTAACCAAACACACTTTCGATCAAAAACCTATCCAAATCTCATCCGAATGACCTGAAATTTTGCGCGCACATCCCAAATGACATGACGGAGCTACAGCAACATCCATAATTCAAATTCGACCCTCAGATCAAAAACTCACTATCGGACCGGAAACTTCAAAAATTCAAACTTCGGCATTTCAAGCCTAAAAGAGCTACGGACCTCCAAATAACATTCCGAACACGCTCCCAACCCCGAAATCACCTAACGGAGCTAACGGAACCATCAGATTTCCATTCCGAGGTCGTCTTCACACTGTTCCGAATACGAAGCATTTTTCAACTCTTAAACTCTCATTTAGGGACTAAGTGTCCCAAAACACTCTGAATCCTAATAACAAACGTCCCGGCAAACCAAAAATAGCAGAAATGAACTTAGGAAAAATAGTTAATGGGGGATCAGGGCATAAATTCCAAAAATGATCGGCCAGGTCGTTACACTTCTGGAGTTTCAGCAATCAACACCAAGAATTTTCAAGCTATTTCTGTCCTTATCTAAACTGGAAACTCAAATCAACAACCAGAACTTGAAACTAAACTAAGAAACTTTAATAGAATTGCTTTTTTGTAGTTTTTTGTGTTATTTTTGGGTTTTTTTTTGGAAATTTAAGATCTAGGATGAACTTTCAAACTCTGATATTTCAGATTTTGTTTTTGAATTTTGAAATTCAAATTTTTTAGATGTTGAAAACTTGTAGAAACCCTTTTTTGGGGAATGTTTCAAATGTAAAACTTCTGAAATAAGGCAGTGGGGACTCCCTTTTATAGGCAAAAATTGAGGGTTCTCTCAGATTTTCGGTTTTACACCTTTAGTCCCTCTTTTATTTTCAGTATTTAGCTAGTTAGTCCCTATATTTTTGGCTTGTTGCCCAAGTTAGACTATTAAATTCCTAAAACTCTAATTGGAACCCCATCTAGAATGTTCTAGGGGTTTCCAAATCAGTTATTTGCAGGGTTCCCTATCTATTGAATTACCTATATTACCCTTGAACTAGTCTGAAATTACTAAGTCTAGTCAAACTAACCCCCATCCCTCTTACCTTGGTCAAATAACTATGGTTAAGTACTTAACATGGACTGAAAAGTTCAGCATTAATCTAAACTAAATTTATTCACTACACCAATAAGCAATTCAAACGATATTGAACTAAGGCCAAATTATCAGTAACAATCATGAACTACTCAATTGAAACTAAGTACAAACTCAAACCAATAGAAAATCAAAAAAGAACAAAAATTAAACCAAGATAAAAGACTAAAACAAAACAACATCAATTAATCAAGAAGAAAAGTTAATCACATGAGAAGAAACCCTACTGACTTAGAATGAACAATCAAAAACATAAACTAAACCTAGAACACTAAACAAGAACTACGCCTAAACTAATGACAAAATTAGAATAACAAAATTATGTTATTGATTAATCATAAGGCAGAAACAGTCATGGAAGAGAAATTAAGCACTAAAAAACAAAAAAGAATTAGGAAACTCACTGATGTAATCTTAGGGTTCTACCATTTCTTCGATCTAAAATTTGAGCAACTCCGGTGATGTTCGAAGGAATCCAGTTAGGGATTAGGGAGGAGGCAGGTGAGGGAATCTTGGGGTTTAATTTTGGGGACGTTTAAAGGAGTGAGGGTTTTGTCTAGAACTTCGATTTGATATTCGAAGGGTTTGGTAGGGATTCAAGGGACGCGGTTTGAGGGTTTGGAAAGAGGTGAAGGAGGTGGTTCAGGGGTGTTAATTTGGTGGGAAAAGGGTGGTGGTGCCGCCGTGCACGGTGGTGGCAGCGGCTAGGGTTTCGCTGGTTTGGGGACTTTGGGTGGGATTTGAAATGTAAAAGGGAGATATTCATAAAGGGGAGGTTGAGAGGAGCTTGTGGAGAACTTTTGAATGAATTTGGGTGATCGCCGCAGCCGTGAGGCTATTTCCGGCGGCGGTTTTAGGCGGTAGACAGTGGGGCGTCTCTGGTGAGAGTGAAGGTGAGAGAGACGACTTGGGGGGTAGGGGGCTATTCCGGCTCTTAATTATTATATGCACACCTAGTTCTGAGCCGTTGGATCATGTATACTCGACGACTCAGATTGCATGGCTCAAAACGACGTCGTTTAATTTTAAAATGGCTAGACCGGATCAGGTGGGTTTTGGGTTAATTTGAAATGGGTTTGAGGGGTTGGGCTCGATTTTGTGGCCCAGAAACTGGGTGGCCCAGAAACTGGGTGGCCTGATTGCTTTTATTTGTTTTTCTTTTTAACTTATTTTGTTTTATTTATTTTTGACTTCTTTCATTTTTAAATACAAAAATTAAAACTACCAAAACCTGATTGAACCCTAGAATTAAACGAATTAATTTCTAAAATAACTAAACCCTAGTTTTAAAAAGAAATCTAAATAAAAAAATGCAAAAAAATGACTATTTTTTGTTATTTCCTTCTATTTTTTGCGATGCTAATTAACTAAAAAAAATCTAGAAGTGGATCCTAAATGAAAGTAGGCTATTTTTATATTTTCATGAGTTATATCAATTGAAATATGCAGAAAAATGCAAACAATCACAAAATGATGCAACTATTTCCCTAAAATTCAAATAATAAAAGAGAAATTCTATTTTAATTAATTATATAGGAGTAATTTAAGCAAGGCAAAAATCACATGCTCACAGCTGCCCCTCTTTGCTCGGAGACACGAAGGATTTTTGGGCAAAGATAAATGGTCAATCATGGGAGATTTTTGCCTGCTTGGCACTCTATGAGAAGCATTTTTGAAAACCGTCTGACCGAACCCTGCTTCAAAGGTTGCCTATATATCCTTGGCTATAGAGGAATCAGGTCAGTATAGTTCTGGAAGTTTTGGTAGCTTGGACTACCAAGAGCTGTGATTCCACTGCTGTTATTGCCGCTACTTCTAGATGACCTTCTTATTACACAAAAAGAAAAATCAAAGTTCAGCTAGATATGCCTATCAACTATGAGTTACAAGATTCCTATCTATAATTCTCTTGAAACATGATATTGAGTTTTAGCTGATTTTGCTGTATACTTCGATATGAATATTGATGCTCGCAAGTTGTAGTTGTTGTTTCTTTCTGCATCATTGGGTCAAAACGGGATCGGCGGAGCTTGTGACTTCAATCAAATTTTGAGCATTCCGCACCTTTGTTTTCTTTCGCCATTTGAGTTCATTTCTTTTTGTTCTTTTCTTCTTTTCTTTATTATGGATTGAGACTCATTCCGTAGGTCATCTCGAATCCCTATGCCTCGATGTCAAACCTGCTTAAGACACCAAAATAAACAAACGAACGAAATTTTTCTGCCCTAGTTTTCACTAGGAAAATTTCGTGAGTTAGTTGTGACACATATCTAATTGATAAAATCAGGATTGTGTATTCTTGGGAATGAAGCCATGTTATGCAGGGAAATGATCGGGTTATGCTGGAAAATAAAAGGGTCATCGGGTTATGCCGCGTAGATCCGCGGGTTATGCCGGGATAAGAAAGAAAAAGGGCTCCTTAGGTTAGGCCAGGGAGATCCACAGGTTATGCCGGGATGGAAAGAAAAAGCTCCTTGGGTTATGCCGGGGAGATCCACGGGTTATGCCGGGATTGAAAAAAAAAGGCTCCTTGGGTTATGCCAGGGAGGTCCATGGGTTATGCCGGGATGGAAAGAAAAAAACTCTTTGGGTTATGCCAGGGAGATCCACGGGTTATGCCGGGATTGAAAGAAAAAAGGCTTCTTGGGTTATGCCAGGGAGGTCCCTGGGTTATGTCGGGATGGAAAGAAAATACTCTTTGGGTTATGCCAGGGAGGTCCATGGTTTATGCCGGCATTGAAAGAAAAAGGCTCCTTGGGTTATGCCAGGGAGATCCACGGGTTACGCCGGGATGGAAAGAAAAAAGCTCTTTGGGTTATGCCAGGGAAATCCACGGGTTATGCCGGGATGGAAAGAAAAAAGCTCCTTGGTTATGCCAGGGAAATCCACGGGTTATGCCAGGATGGAAAGAAAAAAGCTCCTTGGGTTATGCTAGGGAGATCCACGGGTTATTCCGGGATGGAAAGAAAAAAGCTCCTTGGGTTATGCCAGGGTGATCCATGGGTTATGCCGGGATGGAAAGAAAAAAGCTCCTTGGGTTATGCATGGGAGATCCACGGGTTATGCCGGGATGGAAAGAAAAAGGCTCATTGGGTTATGCCAGGGAGATCCACGGGGAAAGAAAAAATCTCCTTGGGTTATGCTAGGGAGATCCACGGGTTATGCCGGTATGGAAATAAAAAAGCTCCTTGGGGTATGCCAGGGAGATCCACGGGTTATGCCGGGAGTGAAAGAAAAAAGGCTCCTTAGGTTATGCCAGGGAGGTCCATGGGTTATGACGGGATGGAAAGAAAAAGCTCTTTGGGTTACGCCAGGGAGGTCCACGGGTTATGCCCGGATTGAAAGAAAAGAAAAAGGCTCCTTGGGTTATGCCCGGGAGATCTACGGGTTATCCTGGGATGAAAAGAAAAATGCTCCTTGGGTATGCCAGGGAGATCCACGGCCGGGATGGAAAGATAAAACCTCCTTGGGTTATGCCAGGGAGATCCACGGGTTATGCCGGGATGGAAAGAAAAAAGCTCCTTGGGTTATGCCAGGGAGATCCACGGGTTATGCCGGGATGGAAAGAAAAAAGCTCCTTGGGTTATGCCAGGGAGATCCACGGGTTATGCCGGGATGGAAAGAAAAAAGCTCCTTGGGTTATGCCAGGGAGATCCACGGGTTATGCCGGGATGGAAAGAAAAAAGCTCCTTGGGTTATGCCAGGGAGATCCACGGGTTATGCCGGGATGGAAAGAAAAAAGCTCCTTGGGTTATGCCAGGGAGATCCACGGGTTATGCCGGGATGGAAAGAAAAAAGCTCCTTGGGTTATGCCAGGGAGATCCACGGGTTATGCCGGGATGGAAAGAAAAAAGCTCCTTGGGTTATGCCAGGGAGATCCACGGGTTATGCCGGGATGGAAAGAAAAAAGCTCCTTGGGTTATGCCAGGGAGATCCACGGGTTATGCCGGGATGGAAAGAAAAAAGCTCCTTGGGTTATGCCAGGGAGATCCACGGGTTATGCCGGGATGGAAAGAAAAAAGCTCCTTGGGTTATGCCAGGGAGATCCACGGGTTATGCCGGGATGGAAAGAAAAAAGCTCCTTGGGTTATGCCAGGGAGATCCACGGGTTATGCCGGGATGGAAAGAAAAAAGCTCCTTGGGTTATGCCAGGGAGATCCACGGGTTATGCCGGGATGGAAAGAAAAAAGCTCCTTGGGTTATGCCAGGGAGATCCACGGGTTATGCCGGGATGGAAAGAAAAAAGCTCCTTGGGTTATGCCAGGGAGATCCACGGGTTATGCCGGGATGGAAAGAAAAAAGCTCCTTAGGTTATGCCAGGGAGATCCAGGGGTTATGCCGGGATGGAAAGAAAAAAGCCTCTTTGGGTTATGCTAGGGAGATCCACGGGTTATGTCGGGATTGAAAGAAAAAAGCCTCCTTGGGTTATGCTAGGGAGATCCACGGGTTATGCCGGGATGGAAAGAAAATCCTCTTTGGGTTATGCGAGGGAGGTCCACGGGTTATGCCGGGATTGAAAGAAAAAGGCTCCTTGGGTTATGCCAGGGAGATCCATGGGTTATGCCAGGATGGAAAGAAAAAAGCTCCTTGGGTTATGCGAGGGTGATCCATGGGTTATGCCAGGATGGAAAGATCAAAGCTCCTTGGGTTATGCTCGGGAGATCCACGGGTTATGCTGGGATGGAAAGAAAAAAGCTCCTTGGGTTATGCGAGGGAGATCCACGGGTTATGCCGGGATGGAAAGAAAAAAGCTCCTTGGGTTTTGCCAGGGAGATCCACGGGTTATACCGGGATGGAAAGAAAAAGGCTCCTTGGGTTATGCCAGGGAATCCACGGGGAAAGAAAAAAACTCCTTGGGTTATGCTAGGGAGATCCCCTGGTTATGCTGGGATATCTAGGGAATGGGGCCCCATATTACCATGATTTTTTGTTCTTTTAGGATTTTCATTCACTTCTTTTTCTTCTTTCTTTCTTCTTATTTTTTCCTTTTTATTTAGCAAAATGCATGAAAGAATTTGCGGAGAAACTTCCTTTTTGGTAGATTCCCTGTTGCAAAGGTGTTTCAGCGCTTGCGCATTTCGTTTCCCTTTTGGGTTGCACCTGCTTCTTGCATGGTTGCTTTGAATTACACCTGTTTTAACTTTCAACAACGAACAATTTGTTAGTTTGAAACGGTGGTTGGGTTTGTGGCCTTGATCATCTCGATTGTTTGATCCCGGCCTGATTTCCGTTGAGAACTTTGCTGCTTGCTGGTCTTGAGGGTGAATCTCTTTTCAAACCGACATGACTCATCTTTTAGGATTTCATGATGACTAGCTCGTGTGGGCTCTGGACTTTTCACTTTATTATGCTCTTAGGACCTTTGTATTTAACTTTCTTTTCTTTCCAATGTCTTTGCTTTGAAAGCATCAACCACCATGGCCAGTCGGGATTTGTCAGACGCACCCGCTGAGGCTGGATATTTTCTTTGGCTTTCGCAAGGCGAAGCCCTATAAAACCAGCCCTGCCACCTTTTTTTTGTAATAGTCCCAAAACCAGAGTTAAATCGAAAGGGATTCAAAGAAGAAGTATACAAAAGACAAGCATATGAGTTTAAAGAGAAGCGTCCCTTTCGGGGGGAAAAGAAGGACTTATCTAGGGGTGCATACTGACTTCAAAAGGACATGACATTCTTCTTGGACTGGATGCCCTACCCGCACAAACTTTCCAGCTTCTCGTGAACCACATTTCAAAACCAGGAAACCTTGCCAGGACTCTTTTAGTGGTGAGATATATTCCTTTCGGCCGACAGTCCCCTTTGCGGATTTTCACCAATTGACCTCTCTTATTTCTCTTCTCACTGTCGCCCGATAGTGCTCTTTTTGAGTTTTCACTAAGCGGACTCTCTCATTTTCAATTTCTCTACTCACCGTCGCCTTATGGTTCCCGAAGGTTTTGACCGATAATACTCTCTCATTTTATTTCTCTCAATTTGAATTGCATCAGATTCCAACAATGACGTTTTTCACTTCCCCGCCTTTGCCAATTGATCGGAAGGACTTGAACAAGGTCTTTGGGTAAAAAGGATTTTGGGCGGAACTACTACTTTGGAACCGTTTTGGCGGGCTCATGGCCGAACCATTATATCATCTACCCCAGTTTCAATTTTTGAGGGAATTGGGATTTTTGTTTTAGTGTGACTGAACCCCAGCGAGAGGCTTCTTACGTATCCTTTTAAAATCCAGCCAAACGTAGTTCAGGAAAATAATTTTTATTTTTTTGTTTGTTTTGTTTTTCTTTTCTTTTCTTTTTCTTTTTCTTTTCAATGGTACTTCTGGGTTCCAAAGAGGGTGACCAAAGAAGAGTAACCGACTCAAAGGGTTTACAAAGGATTGATAGTGTTTGGGTAGTGGGAAGGAAAGTCTTCGTCATCTCAATTACATAAAAGCCATCACCGGAGGAGGCCTAGACATAGTACCTTTTTACTGCATCTGCATTGACTGCTGCTTCAATATCATTTCCTTCGATGTCTCCTAGATACAGTGCTCCTCTTGGCAATATCTTCCGGATTATGTATGGACCCTTCCAATTAGGAGCAAATTTTCCTTTTGCTTCCTGGTGATGGGGAAGAATGCGTCTCAGCACGAGTTGTCCCACTTCGAAATTCCTGGGACGCACTTTCTTGTTATAAGCGTGGGCCATTCTTTGTTGGTACAACTGCCCGTGACAAACTGCGGCCATCCGTTTTTCATTAATTAAGGACAACTACTCCAGACGAGTTTTGACCCACTCACTGTCCTAATCTCTGCTTCAACAATTATCCGGAGTGAAGGTATTTCTATATCTGCAGGTATGACAGCCTCAGTTCCGTAGAACAATAGGTTTGGGGTTGCTCCGACCGATGTACGCACTGTGGTGCGATATCCAAGTAATGCGAAAGGCAGCATTTCATGCCACTGTCTGGAGCTCTGAATCATCTTTCTCAGGATCTGCTTGATGTTCTTGTTGGCTGCTTTAACAGCACCGTTGGCTTTGGGCCGGTAAGGAGTGGAGTTTCTATGTGTTATCTTGAATTGTTCGCATACCTCTCCCATCAGACGGCTGTTCAAGTTTGCAGCATTGTCGGTAATGATAGTTGCAGGAATGCCAAACCGGCAAATGAGATTGGAGTGCACGAAGTCTACCACAACTTTCTTGGTAACTGACTTGAGTGTGATGGCCTTAAACCATTTTGTGAATTAATCAATGGAAAGCAATACGAACCTATATCCGTTCGAAGATTTTGGTTCGATTGGCCCAATGACGTCCATACCCCAGGCAACGAATGGCCAAGCTGCTGACATCGAATGAAGCTCTGTTGGAGGTGCATGAATCAAATCACCGTGCACCTGGCATTGATAGCATTTCCGAACAAAGTGGAAGCAGTCCTTCTCCATGGTTATCCAGTAATACCCCGGTCACAGGATTTTCTTTGCCAAAACATACCCATTCTTATGAGGTCCGCACATCCCCGTGTGTACTTCATGTGCAATTCTTCCGGCTTCCTCGGCATCAACACATCTTAGCAAATTGAGATCCGGGGTCCTTTTATACAAGACATCACCGCTTAAGAAGAAACCACTCACATGTCGTCTAATGGTTCTCTTTTGATCTCCAATGGCTTGCTTGGGGTATTCTTGTGTTTTCAAAAATCTCTTGATATCATGATACCACGGCTGGGTGCTGGGTTCCGCCTCAATCGCGTTACAATAACCATGCCTTTCTTTGATTTGAATCTCCAGAGGATCAATATGGGCATTACCTGGGTAAGGCAGCATCGAAGCTAGAGTGGCGAGTGCATCGGCTAGTTTATTGTGACACCGAGGGATAAACCTGAATTCTATTGACTTGAATCGCTTGCCGAGATCCTCCACATGCTGTCGATAGGGAATGAGCTTAACATCTCGGGTCTCCCACTCTCCATGGGCTTGCTGGATAATCAAATCAGAATCCCCCATGATCAATAAATCTTCAACATTTTGGTCGATTGCCATATTATTGCCATATTCATGCCCATGGTGCAGGCTTCATACTCAGCAGTATTGTTTGTGCAGAAGAATCGTAGCCTGGCTGTAGCTGGGTGGTGCTGACCAGTGGGTGAGATCAATATTTCCCTAATTCTTACACCTCTAGCATTTACTGCTCCATCAAAGAACATTTTCCAAGCACGAGTGTCCTCAGAGAATTCTTCTATTGAATCTACCTCCTCATCTGGGAATTATGTGCTCAACGGTTGGTATTCCTCGTCAACTGGGTTTTCAGCCAAATGATCTGCCAATTCCTGGGCTTTCATTGCCGTGTGAGTGACATAGACTATATCAAAGTCAGTGAGCAAGATTTGCCATTTTGCTAGTCTCCTAGTGGGCATCGGTTTCTAGAATATGTACTTCAAAGGATCCAACCTGGTTATGAGGTATGTAGTGTGGGCTTGAAGATAATGTCTCAACTTTTGAGCGACCCACGTCAGAGCACAACACGTTCTCTCTAACAGTGTGTATTTAGCTTCATAACTAGTGAACCTCTTGCTCAAATAGTAAATTGCCTGCTCTTTATTTCCGGTTATATCATGTTTCCCGAGGACACAACCAAAATAATTTTCTAAGACCGTCAGATACAAGAAGAGAGGTCTCCCTCGCTCCGGTGGGACCAAGACTGGAGGATTTGATAGATATTCCTTGATCTTGTCGAAGGCCTATTGACATTCAGTTGTCCATTTGATTGCTGCATCTTTCTTCAATAGTTTGAATATGGGCTCGTATGTGGTAGTCAGTTGAGTAGTGAACTGACTAATATAGTTTAACCTGCCCAATAAGTTCATCACGTCTTTCTTAGTTCTCGGAGGAGGTAGATCTCGAATAGCCTTTATCTTTGTTAGATCTAACTCGATGCCTCTCCTATTGACTATGAAACCCAGGAGTTTGCCTGATGGGACTCTAAAGACGCATTTAGCCGGATTCAACTTCAAATCGTAGTTGCGCAATCGCTCGAAGAATTTCCTCAAATCACAAACATGATCGTCCTGAGTTCTAGACTTGATGATCACGTCGTCCACATATACTTCTATCTCCTGATGCATCATATCATGGAAGACGACAGTCATGGCTCTCATATAAGTTGCTCCGGCATTCTTCAAACCAAACGGCATAACCTGATAACAGTAGGTACCCCAGGGTGTAGTGAAGGTTGTTTTCTCTGTATCTTCTTCATCCATAAACACCTGATGATATCGTGCGTAACAATCCACGAAGGACTGTATTTCATGCTTGGCGTAGTTATCAACAAGGATGTGGATGTTGGGAAAAGGGAAATTGTCTTTGGGACTTGCCTTTGGCAAATCTCTATAGTCCATACACACCCGGGTCTTCCCATCTTTCTTTGGAACTGGGACTACATTGGTCAACCATTTAGTGTACCGAACTACTCGGATTACCCCTGCTTTCAACTGTTTCATGATTTCTTTTTTGATTTTATCACTGATGTCAGTTTTGATCTTTCTTTGTTTTTGCTGGACCGGAGGGCAATCGAGGTAAATTGGAAACCTATGAACCACTAAATCAACACTCAGCCCTGGCATGTCGTCGTACGACCAAGCAAACACATCTTTAAACTCAAACAGGAGTTGGATTATTGCATCTCGAGTTTTCTCATCTGTGTGAATGCTTATTTTGGTTTCCTTGATTTCTTCGATTGTTCCCAAGTTAACCGGCTCAGTATCGTTCAAGTTTGGCTTAGGTTTATTCTCATATTGTTCCACTTCTCGATTTATTTCCCTAAAAGCCTCTTCTTCGTCATATTTCGGTTCTTGGTTCATTATTTCACAGTTAGACAGCGTGTTTGGATCTGGGCATGAAGTCCAAAAGCATGTCATGTTATTTAAAGCCATATTATTAGAACTGAAAAGAAAAATGAAAAAGGAAAATAACAAAAATCAGAAAGAATAAAGAGAAAATGGATGATGAAATATTGATTTCATTTCTTGGAATTTTGAAAGATAACAGGGTTTACATTCGGGAATTTAAAGACAAGAAACTAAAAGAAACATCCTAGTTACACCCTGAAATAACTCGGGATGCAGAAAAGGTGGCAGGGCTAATCTACTGGGACTCCCACCTGATCGGGAATGGCATAGCCTTCTAGTTTTGAAGTTTAGCCTCTGGTCCCATGTATAGCACCTCAGCGGTGCTAATGCCCTCCCCCAGCTGAACTATGTGGGTTTCATAGAGTATTTGTCTCATAGCCCCACATATATCTTCGATTTCCTCAGCCGTGAACACCTCATCGTCTTCCTCTTCGCAATACTTAGGCTTGACAAAAGTATCATAAAGATGTGGCAACGGTTGCGGCAGGACCCATTCCTCATTTTTCCTTTCATCTGCCTATTCAATGTCATCTGGGGTAGAGTGGAAACCTATCCCGAAGAACTTTTCTGCTGTGGGTAGGGTTACTAGCTTTGATATTCCTTGTAGAGCTTTTCCCAATCCTTTTCCTGTCTTGAAATCGTGTCTAATCATCTCTTTAGCCACATAATTGAAGCATTAGACAGGAAAGGTTGGGGGCAAGGATTTTCCTCCTCGTACTGATCCGCCACCACAATTTCAAAGGCTTGGTAAACAATATATTCACTTCCTTCCCTTGCCTCCAAACATGGGATAGATGGGTCCCGATAAATGGACTGTTCATCTTCTCCGTGGACCATAATTTCCTGATCTTCATACTCAAATTTCAGCATTTGGTGGATGGTGGAAGGTACAGCTCCCGCAGCATGGACCCAGGGCCTTCCCAGAAGAAAATTGTAAGATGTATCCATGTCCAACACCTGGAAAGTCACCTCAAAATCGACCGGGCCTATAGTTAATATCAGATCAATTTCTCCGATGGTATCCCTTTTAATGACATCAAAGTCTCTTACACAGACGTTATTGGGACGAATCCTTCCAATCCCATTTTCCATTCTCTGCAATGTGGAGAGTGGGAAAATGTCAACACCCGAGCCTTCATCCACCATAACTCGCTTGACATAGTAACCTTCACACTTGACAGTCAGATGTAAGGCTTTGTTGTGAGCCGCTCCCTCTGAAGGCAAGTCATTTTTACTAAAGAAGATTTGATTGATGGCGAAGAACCTTTCTGCCATTCTTTCGAGTTGTTCCATTGAAGTTTCAATTGGCACATACGCCTCATTCAAAGTTTTCATTAAGATTTTCTGATGTTCGGAGGATTTCATCACCAATGACAGCAACGACACTTGTTCAGGATATTTTCTCAATTGATCTACTACCTCATAATCTGGCATCTTTATTTTCTGGAAGAAAGCCTCTGCTTCCTCAGTACTCACAGGCTTGATGGAAAGCGTTTTTGCATGACATTGTTTACCTCCTGTACATTTGAATATTTCTCAGCAAAGGTATTTCCTGAAAGCTCTCCCGATATTTATTTTCGTTTGTACGTAACCACTGTCTACTGGTAATTCCATGGCACCGCGGAAGGGTCCGTCATCGTCTTCTGTGGTACGCGTCCAATAACCACTGGCTCATTCAGCCGAGGTGGTTTAATTATCCCCCGTACCACATAAGCTCCTTTTGGTACATACATTTGTGTTCCCTTTTTCACTTCAACTTTCTTTGGAGCGCTCACAACCAATGGCTTTTCTTGGCGGCCTCGCGGAACATAGATAATTCCATTTTTAGGAGGCACTGTCTCTGCTTTTGTTTCAGCCTTCTTCTCAGGTTCAGTCTTGACTATTTTATTATTCTTTCCCCCTTTCTCTTGCTTCGGGGCTACCTTGACCTTCCTTTCTGCATCAGCGATAACAATTATAGCTTTCAAGGCTTGATCAAACTCTCTGTCTTCACAAATCATCCCGATTACCGGCCCGTTATTGTGAGTGGGCAACGGATTGTTGGTCATATTTAGGACTTCCTCCTCCCTCAGCACTATCTTTCCCTGTTCTATCAAGTCTTCCATGGCTTTTTTCAACGTCTAACAGTTGTCTGTACTATGCCCCTCAGCTCCTGAGTGATAAGCACATCGGACGCCCCCCATATAGGATGGTGATTTCGGGTTTTGCCTATTTTGGGGTATGGGTTGCAGCAAATTCATTTGAACAAGCTTTGGGAACAGACTGGAGTAAGATTCACCGATTGGTGTAAATTTTGGTCTTCTGGGTGGTTCCTGAGGACGGAAGTTATTCTGCGGAGGTCGAGGATTATAGTAGTTCTAGTGAGGAGGTTAATTTCTTGGAAATGGGGGTGGATTTCTGTTGGCCTGTGGCTGCGGTCGGGCAAAGGGTTGAGCATTCATGACCGCATAAGGTGTGGGAGCATAAGCCATATCAGAATGAGGATAGTAGTGTTGAGGGGTTCTTTCAGAAAACACAGGTCTAGGAGCCCGAAATCTTCTTGCCCCTGATGTTGCCATAATTGTTTCCTCTTTCTTTTTCCCTTTGGCCATTCCTCCAGACCCGCCTTGAATGGCTTGGGAGGTTGCTCTGATGGCCGACTAACTCAAAATCCTGCCCGTTTTCAAACCATTTTCTACCATTTCCCCGATTTTAATTGCCTCTACAAAAGGTTTACCCATGGCCAACATCATGTTCTGGAAATAATCTGTTTCCTGGGCCTGGAGGAAGACGGTGACCATTTCTATTTCATCTATGGGAGGTTTCACCCTCGATTCCTGTTGGCGCCACTTTATAGCATATTCCTTCAAGCTTTCCGGGGGCTTCTTCTTCAAATTTGCTAAGAAGTTCTGGTCCGGTGTGATGTCGATGTTTTATTGAAACTATCTTAAAAAATCTCTGGCAAGATCGTCCCAAATGTTCCATCGTGAGATGTCTTGATCCATGTACCATTCTGAGGCAATGCCTACTAAGCTCTCTCCGAAGTAAGTCATAAACAACTCTTCTTTTCCGCTGGCCTCACGCAGCTGATTACAATACTTTTTAAGTGAGCGATGGGATCGCCATGCCCATCATGCTTTTTGAACTTTGTCATTTTAAACCTCGAGGGCAAGTGCACATGAGGGAACATGCACAAATCTGTATAAGAGACACTTTTCTGCCTGCTTAAGCCTTGCATATTCTTCAAGCTCTGCTCAAGGCTTCTCATTCTTTTCGCCATCTCATCTTGTTCAGGAGCTTTGAGAGTTTTATCTTGCCCTGGTGTAAGCTCAAATGGTGGTAGCTGAGAGTAAGTATATGTGGGATATTGAGGAGGATCCGCCTGAAAGACAGGGTTTTGGAAGGTGAAAATCGAAGGATCAAAAGCAGGCCTTGGCAGTGAAGGTTGTGTTGTAGCAGAGCATGGTGGAGCAGTGAAGATGTTAGGAGCTGCTCCTGATGGGAACACCTGGGGGCAGACCTCAGAAGGTGTTCCTATGAAGTGGCGGTCATAGTAGGCTGTCCCAACGAGGTATTTGGGTGGCTAATGGGGACGTTGGAAATACCCCCCGGATATAGGAAATAGTTCAGGAAATCCAGGGATGGCGCTTGGAGGTTCTCTTCCATTGGTCCAGATGTCCCACATCTCCATGAGTCGAAGACGTAGTATCCGGTTCTCTTCAGCTGTGACAGACTCAGATACCGGGATCCCCGAGATGGGGCTGTCCTCAGAGATGGGAACTGCGGGCAACGTCATTTCTGTAGACATTTCCACACTTTCTTTTGATCTGGTAAAGTATTTATGTGATGCCAGCTTACCACAAACTAACCACCGTTTCTAAATGCCTAAGCTGGAGATGACAGCAACAACGGTTAGTTTGGAACAAGTAACAGATAGGTAACCGCACATTGGGGTGTGATGCACCTATACAGTTAAATGGGTATCTACATGTTTTCCACAGTTGCATGCGTCATCCCGGCTTTTCTTCCGTTTCCTTTCTTTTGATTTTTGCTTTCTGGTTTTCTTTAATTTGGATTTTCTTTCCTCCCCATTTTCTTTTCTTTCTGGCGTTTCTCTTTTGTGTTTTTTTTTCACTCTTGTTTTCCTTTTATTTCCTTCCCTCGTATCTCTTTTCATTTTCTTTTCTTAGGGTTACAGTTGAATCTTATGGAGATTGCCTACGTATCATGGCCCCCCATGAATTAGACCAAGCGTAGTTCTTGCAAATAAATGCAAAAATAAGGAAATAATTTTTGGGATTTTTTTCAATTTTTCATTAATAAAACTCCGATTACAAAAGATACTAAACTATTTGTTTTTCTTAAAAAGGAAAATTACATAACACACTCAAAATGACAAAATACAGACTCGATAACTAGGAATACATCAAAGCTTTAAATCCTGGAGCCCGCGGAGCATTATTCGGCATCGTCGTGGGCCTACGTGCAAGACCCCTTTGTAATTGCTTCAAATCATTCATAACCTGACGAACAAATATCATCACTGTAGCAAATAAAGTGGTACAACCCATTCTCTCGGCGGCTTGACATTTCATGAAAATATAATTTGCAATGCCTCTGATTCTTTCCCTGATCCGGCCCTTTTCCTGGAGTAGTCAGCTTATCTACTGGTTGCGAGCCTCTAACACCTGGGAGTCGTGGAAGTGATGGTCTTGCAACAGTTTTATTTCTTTCTCCATCTCGGTGATTAGCCCATAGCATTTTTCCCTCTCAGCCTAAAATTCTTTGTCATGTCGGGTTGCCTTATCTTCAAGGGCTGCCTCATAATTTCTTTTCATTTGTTGCACAAATTGGGCTCTTTCCTCTGTCTCCTTTGCCCACTGTGCCCGAATTTTTGCCATGTTCCCTTCAAATTTCTCCAATTATTTTTGGCACTCCAAGACTTGCTTCTTTAGACCTTTTATCAACCTCTCGTCGGACCGACTTCTTTCTTGGCTTTTAGCGGCTATTTTCATTTGTTGGATTTGAGCCTTGAGAGCTTCATTCTCTTGGCTCAGTTTATTTTTATCACCTTCATCATATGCGGTTTGCACACTCTTTTTGAATTGAAGATCTCGGACCTGCTGCTCCAACTCCCCTATTCTGGCTCGGTATTCCTTTTCCTTCGCTAGCCAATCCCACTGCACCTGGGCCCCGTTGGTGAATTATTGTACATGTGGCCTTTTGGCGGGTCTCTCAGGGATTTGAAATCTTTTTCCAAACCAGGTCAAGTATTTGGGATCCACTTCGCCTCTGGCCTAATCCTGTACTATAGTCTTAGGCCCAAGGAACTGGCACTCATTCCATATTTGTCATATTTTTCCTTCTGAAAATGCAGCTTTTGGACCTAACTCAATGATTTGCCTGGTCAAGTCTTCGTCATTGTGAGCAGTTTGGAATCTTCCTAGTTGCCGCAAGACTCGGTAGTGAGCGTAGGGTTGGATGCTTCGAATGCCCATCAAAAGAATATAAGGTACTTCTGCCGATGTGTACACAGCCTCAGTAGCAGGAAGACATCTGAAAGCCCATTCAACTTTATCCTCAGTCAAAGATCTCAAGTATGACAACCAAGCCTCAGTGCCCTCGGGGAACTCAATACATGTTACCCTGGTTCCGAACTCCACAATACAACTTAGCCCGGTTAAACCATAGTTCATATATCCCATGCGATGACAAAGGTGCTCCTGTATCCATAGCTGTAGTAACAGATTGCAACCCTGAATGAATTTTACACCTTCTCGGCACATGGTTAAATCTCGGTACATTTCCACCACAATCAAGGGAACCATTGTGCTATTAGACTTCTTTATGGCAACATCCAACATTCCTACAAGGCCAATGTCTATGTGACCGTCTTTTCGTGGACATATCATGACCCCCAGAAAAGCTACCATGAAAGCCAATCCCCGCCGGGCCTCCCATTTATCTTTGTTCATGGCATGTGTCAAATCGGTGTTGGGCTCCGCAAAACCTTTCGGGTTGCCATATCGGTGGTATAAGAAATGCAGTATGCAACACCCTTCTGCTAGATGCTCAACAAGTCCAAAAATTTGTGGAGGGTTACCGGTCTCGGTGCCAATGGGTATCTACTCTTGAGGTTCCCATTGAGACCCGCATATCCTGCAATCTCCTCTAGTGTAGGTGTAAGTTCAAAGTCCGAGAACCGGAATACATTATGAGTTGGGTCCCATAATGGTATTAGTGCCTCAATAATATCCATTCTTGGTTTGATGTTCAATATAGTCCAACGAGACCACCCAAAACCTTGACCACAGTTTCTCTACTACCTTTTCCCAAGTTATTCCACCACATGTGGAGCTTCAAAGGGATCTCACTCAGGACTGAGAAGGGTTCAATGTCAATGGTATTCATCCTGCACATTTATTTAAAGGGGATTTAATGACTTATTTTGACTTAACAGAGAAAAATGGATATTTTTGCAAAATTTCTTTATTTAGAAAAAAAAAGGACTTGGTTTTGTAGATACGTCCTTTCAGCGCTTCTAGGAGGAAGATATTAAGGATGTGCCTGCAAACTATTTAAAAATGACTCAAGGTGGCTGTTCTTGCAAAAACAACCTTCTGGCGCCCTTTTGGGGACATTCGGCTTATTTTAACAAGAATGGCATTACCTGACTTATTTATAATAAAAATTAAAATTTTGATATTTTTTGGCTATTTTTGCAAAAGGGAGGTTGGACGCGATGAGGTTTGCCTACGTATCTCACATCCGGTGAGAATCAAACCAGCGTAGTTCGAGCAAATTTGTCAAAACCAAATATATTTTTTTTGAACAACAATCTTTTCTTTCTTTTTTCAAATATTTTCCTTTTTCAATTTTTTTTTTAAAAATCTGGCAGCATTTCGGTACTATTTGGGCATTGGTTTTTCCGAACAAGTGGTTACTCTCGCTTAGCCCTAACACTGTTAGTTTTCTCAATTTTCTCTCATTATATACAGGCCGGTCAACATGCAAAGACGATCAAATAAATGCGCAAGTAGCACGTAAGATGCATCAGGATGGTCTTTTCATTTTAGGTCACCTGTCCTAGACGGACCCAACCCCTGTGTTGAGTCCCCAAAGTCAAATGCACATGATGCAAACAAAAGTTCCTGCTAGGGATCCGGCATGAGGTTTTGTTCTTCTAGGTTTAAACCCTAGGTTTATTGGTCTAGACCTAGCTTACCCGAGCAAACAACTCGAGCCGAGGGGGAGGCAGCGTACCGGGGATACAGAAGCTCCGCCGGCTTAGCAACTTATCCAAACCTCATTCTAAATGGGAAAAGACTCTAAACAAAAGAGAAGCTACACGAAGTGCACCCTTCTCCATGATGTAGAAGACTCAGAGAGAGGAAGGGATTCATAAGAGTTTATATACAATTCAACAAATATCAAAGTGGTAAAACATTTAGCACATATAGCATGAACAATGTTTAAAAATCAGATAATGCCAAATACAACAATTATACTAAGCTCGAATTCTTGAACCCTAAATCGGAATTCTGAGTTCGTATCCCCAGTAGAGTCGCCAGAGCTGTCACACATCCTTTTTTACACGCCACCTCCGAAGGATAGTGTATAAGGGAGTTTTTTATTTAAAGTGACATTATTCGAAATGAGATTATTTATTTATATAGAGTCGCCACATGGGATAGATTTGTCTTTTGGTGTCCCAAATCACCGGTTTATCTTGAATCCCAAATCGAGGAAAATTTTGACTTCCCGAATGGAGTCTGCGAACCAGAAATTCTAAATAAGGAATCCTGTTGACCCGATGGAAGGTGTTAGGCACCCCCGGATCCCGTGGTTCTAGCACGGCCGCTTAAACTATTATAATTGGCTAAAATCTAATTTTAATACATGTCATCCTATAGTGCAATTTAAAATTATTTACCGCTTTAATTAATTATTTTAAGAAATTGAACGCCGTTTAAAACATATTTTTGGATCACGTCACATGAAATGCACCCAGATCCTCGATACATTCTATTCAAAATTTTGGGATTTAGATTTGGGTAGCATGAAATGCACTCCCGAATTTAAGAAGGTAAAATTATTAAGAATGCGCCTAAAGCAACTAACGTGTTATTAACTTTGAGGGAGGCCATGAGAATTCACTAAATGGCATGTCCCGAGTTCTAAATATTTTGATAGAAAATAATTAAGAGGGCCACACTACTTATGAATTTTTTTTGGCGCGGCGCACCTCATTTTATTTTAAAGGCCAATCCTAAAAGAACTACGATTTTCTATCAAGTATTGTCTCTAATGGGGCCTTAATTAATTAACATTGTGAATTATTATCATTAAAAGTAATCAAGGAAATTGGGCCTCAAGCTCAAGTCCACACTTGAACAAAAGGAAAACCTTTTAATTCAAGTGTGCTACTTAACTAGGAAGGCCCAAGACCTATGTTACAAAATTAATCCCACAACCTTAACATGAATTCGAACCTTCAACATTTTTTGGTTTCAAAATTAGCCCAGGAAATGTCATGCCATATCAGTTCTATTTGTGCAACTACTTCACAGCTTGGGCCTCAATCATAAGCCTAATATGAGCATAAAGGTTTCAGACTTTAATCAATCTACTGTATAGTGAGATTAGTTGGATAGAAACGGAATAACTGGTATTATTCGGGCCTTTAATTATTCATTTTAGGCCACATTAGACTTAATCCAAAGGGGGGCTCGAACTTCTGTTAAGTCAACTGTTGAATTCGGGCCCAGAAACAAAGTCCAAACTTAAGTGCAGATTTAGACTAGATCTTGGATCAAAGATTGAATTTTACAAATTATAATGCAATAGCCATTTCAAAATCATTTTGTTAAAAACCAATTTTGCTGGTTTAACGTTCAAACCTGTCCAAAGGAGGAATATACATTTCGAATTTTAAGAACAAAACTAAAATGCTTAACATCAAATTCCAGGATCCTATTTTATTGAAATGTTACTTTTTGATTTTTTTGAATCAACATGCTGAAACTCGGGTTTGAACCTAACATTTAGGCTAATGGACTTATCTATATGAACTATGATTATGCATGCTCATATTATATCTACTATCGAGTTAAACACATGGAGACTTAAACAGTCAATCTCAACCAAATTGAATCTATAACCACTAAACACTACACTCCATCATACTAAAATTCAAAACAGTCCAAAATAGTCTAAAACAGTCCAAAACAGTCCAGTTTTAGTTACAAATGATGATCTACAAAAATTCATGAAATTACATGAAATATAATATAAAAATTAACAGAAACAGCTATGATACACTTTAATTCTTGTCCACAAACTCTGAGATTTCAGATTTGGTTTTTGAATTTTGAAATTCAAAATTTTCAGATGTTCAAAACTTGTAGAAACCCTTTTTTGGGGAATTTTTCAGATGCAAAACTTGTGAAATAAGGCAGTGGGGACTACCTTTTATAGGCAAAAATTGAGGGTTCTCTCAGATTTTCAGTTTTACACCTTTAGTCCTTCTTTTATTTTCAGTATTTAGCTAGTTAGTCCCTAAGTTTTTGGCTTGTGGACCAAGTTAGACTATTAAATTCCTAAAACTCTAATTGGAACCCTGTCTAGAATGTTCTAGGGATTTGCAAATCAGTTATTTGCAGGGTTCCCTATCTTTTAAATTACCTATATTACCCTTGAACTAGTCTGAAATTACTAAGTCTAGTCAAACTAACCCCCATCCCTCTTACCTTGGTCAAATAACTATGGTTAATTACTCAACAGGGACAGAAAAGTTCAGCATTAATCTAAACTAAATTTATTCACTAAACCAATAAGCAAGTCAAACAAGATTCAACTAAGGCCAAATTATCAATAACAATCATGAACTACTCAATCGAAACTAAGTACAAACTCAAACCAACAGAAAATCAAAGAAGAACAAAAATTAAACCAAGATAAAAGTCTAAAACAAAACAACATCAATTAATCATGAAGAAAAGTTAATCACATGAGAAGAAACCCTAATGACTTAGAATGAACAATCAAAAACTTAAACTAAACCTAGAACACTGAACAAGAACTATGCCTAAACTAATGACAAAATTAGAAGAAAAAAAATTATGTTATCGATTAATCATGAGACAGAAACAGTCATGGAAGAGAAATTAATCACAGAACAACAAAAAAGAATTAGGAAACTCACTGATATAATCTTAGGGTTCTACCGTTTCTTTGATCTAAAATTCGAGCAACTCCGGTGATGTTCGAAGGAATCCAGTTAGGGATTAGGGAGGAGGGAGGTAAGGGGATCTTAGGGTGCAATTTTTGGGTCGTTTGAAGGAGTTAGGGTTTTGGCTAGAACTTTGATTTGATATTCGAAGGGTTTGGTGGGGATTCAAGGGATGGGGTTTGGGGGTTTGGAAAGAGGATAGGGAGGTGGTTTAGGGGTGTTAATTTTGTGGGAAAAGGGTGTTGGCGCCGCCGTGCACGGTGGCGGCGGCAGCTAGGGTTTCGCTGGTTTGGGGACTTTGGGTGGGATTTGAAATGTAAAAGGGAGATATTCATAAAGGGGAGGTTGAGAGGAGCTTGTGGTGAAATTTTGAATGAATATGGGTGATCACCGCCACCGTGCGACAATTTTCAGTGGCAGTTTTAGGCGGTAGATGGTGGGGTGTTTCTGGTGAGAGTGAAGGTGAGAGAGACGATTTGGGGGGTAGGGGGCTGTTCCGTCTCTTAAATATTAAATGCACCCCTAGTTCTGAGCCATTGGATCATGTATCCTCGACGGCTCAGATTGCATGGCTCAAAACGATGTCTTTTAATTTTAAAACGGCTGGACCGGATCAGGTGGGTTTTGGGTTAATTTGAAATGGGTTTGAGGGGTTGGGCTCGATTTTGTGGCCCAAAAACTGGGTGGCCTGATTGCTTTTATTTGTTTTTCTTTTTCACTTCTTTTGTTTTATTTATTTTTGACTTCTTTCATTTTTAAATACAAAAATTAAAACTACCAAAACCTGATTGAACCCTAGAATTAAAAGAATTAAATTCTAAAATAAACTAAACCTTAATTTTAAAAAGAAATCATAACAAAAAATGCAAAAACAAATGACTATTTTTTGTTATTATCTTCTTTTTTTTGCGATGGTAATTAACTAAAAAAAGTCTAGAATTGGATCCTAAATGCAAGTAGGCTATTTTTATATTTTCATGAGCTATATCAATTGAAATATGCACAAAAATGCAAACAATTACAAAATCATGCAACTATTTACCTAAAATTCAAACAATAAAAGAGAAATCCTATTTTAATGAATTATATAGGAGTAATTTAAGCGAGGAAAAACTCACATGCTCACAAGTGTATTCATTCTCCTTGGCTAACCAAGCCCACTGTTCTTGTGATGACTTGGTAAAATCCTGAAGGTGGGGTCTTTTGGCCGGCCTCCCAAACGCAATTTCCCTTCTATACCAAGTGTGGTACCCTGGTGAAACTTCTCCTTTGGATCGATCCCGTACACATGTATTTGCCTCTATATATTGACACTCGCTCCAAATCTGGCGGACTGCTTCTTCATGGAACTGACCATCAGGACCAATCACGACTACTTGGGCACTAAGATCTTCATCTTTTGGCACTATTTGGCGTCTCCCAAGCTGCCTCAAAACCCGATACGGGGCATAAGGATAGATGCTCCTGAGACCCATCAAAGGTAAGTGAGGCCCGGTAGCTAGCATATATACGATCTCATCCACAGGCAACCATCCAAACATCCACTCTATTTGGCTAGCATTGACGGAACGGAGGTGTGATATCCATCCAATAACCCCTTCTGGCAAGTTGATCCCATCAATCCTCATATAAAATTCCTCTATGCAGGTTTTCTTTGTTGACCCATAACTCATGAATTGAGGACGATGGAATATGTGTTCAATCATTCACATTTGCAGCAACAAGTTGCACCCCTCAAAGAAGTCTCCTTCGCCTTTGCAGGTTGTGAGAGCGCGGAAGATTTCAGCTACTATCATAGGTGCAAGGCTGCTTTTGGCCTGGGTAAGTAAAGTGCTGATAACCCCAGCTATTTTTATGTCAATATTTCCATCTTTCCTAGGGAACACCAAAAGTCTCAAGAAGACCACCATAAAAGTTATACATATATGTTCTTCCCATTTGAGGCGATTCCCTTTGCTACATATTTTGTTTTCCAAATTGTTGAACCCTCCTATGTGGCCATATCTCTGGTATATAAATTGAGGAATACCAAAACCAGCTGACAAATCTGGATTATGGACCCCCTGCTTATCTTCAGTGAGTCTAAGAATTTGTTCACAGCTACGGTTCTCGGAGAAACCAAGTACTTGTGTCTTAAATGAAACCTCAACACTTCCAATGTACCCGGTTATTTCTTCCTATGTCGGGGTGAGTTCAAAATCTGAAAAATGGAACACGTTGTATGCCGGTTCCTAGAATGTAACCAATGCCTTTATGATGTCTCCCCTGGGCCTAATCTTTAGCAACCTGGTAAGACCTCCCAAATATTGTTTGACCTTGTCTTGCCCTTCTTTACCCAGATCATCCTACCACATATCCAACTCGAATGGGAGTTTGTTCATGATTGAGAAAGGTTCATTTTGAATTGTGCTCATCTTGCACATTTATTAAGGTTATTTAAAGAAAACTATGAATCATTTTGACTCGAGGGAAACAACACCAATTTCCAAAAGTTTATTTCAAACTAAAATCCAATTTTTGCAAATACAGCCTTTCAGCACTTCGGGGAGGAAGATTTTAAGGTTGTGCTTGCTAACTAATCCAAATTAAATTAAAAAAATTACCAAATGTGGTTGTTCTTGCAAAAAATAGCCTTTCGGTGCCCTTTCAGGGACAGTCAGCTATTTGCAACAAGAATGACATCACCTTACTTATTTACCATGAAAAAATAAAATTTTGTTCTTTTTGGGCAAATTTTGCAAAAAGGAAGTTGGACCCAATGGGGGTTTCCTACGTATCCCACGCCCTGTGAGAATCAAACTGGCGTAGTTCGGGCAAATAAAACAAAACCAACTATTTTTGAAAACAAAACATTTTCCTTCTCTTCTTTTTTTTCATTTTTTTTCTCAACAATTTGGCAGAGTTTCAGTACCATTTGGACTTTGGGTTTTTTCTTTCAAAACAGGTGATTACCTCTCTCACCCCTCACACTGCTATTTTCTTTTTCAAAACTCACCCCTTTTATTTGTAAAGCCGGTCAGCATGCAAATACAAAGCAGATAAATGCACAAGTAGGATGCATCAGGGTAGTCTGTTATTTTGGGTTCACCTGTCCGAGACGGACCCAACCTTTCTGTTGAGTCCCATAAGTCAGATGCACATGATGCAAACAAGCGTTCCTACTAGGGATCCGGCATGAGGCTGAGTTATTCTAGATTCAAAACCTGGGTATATATTTTAGACTGTATACCCGAGCAAACAACCCGAGTCGAGGAGGGGGCAACATACCGGGAACCAAAAGGCCATCCGGCTTAGTAACTTGTCCGAGCCTCTTTCTTATTTCAAGGTGTCACACTAACAGAATAGAGAGTCTCGACCAGCGATCACATCCCCGAAGATGAGAAGAGAAGGATTTCATAGCAGTTTATATACAGCTTCAGATAATATTAAAGTGGTAAAAAGTAACATTTTGTACATTAAGTCCAAACGTGTAATAACACCAGATAATAAACAAAGTCAATTAACAATTATTCTAAGCTCGAATTCTTGAACCCTGAACCAGAGATTCTGGGTTCGATCCCCAACAGAGTTGCCAGAGCTATCACACCTCCTTTTTTACTACACCCCGTGAAGGGTATAATAAAGGGAGTTTTTCCAATTAAAGGACAATCGAAACGGGATTATTTTATTAAGAGATTCAGAGTCGCCACTTGGGAGATATATGGTTTTCCAAGTCACCAGTTCAAATCCCGAATCGAGGTAAGGGTTGACTCTGTATTACAGTCCGTGAACCAGAAATCTGGGTAAGGAATTCTGTTAACTCGGGAGAAGGTGTTAGGCATTCCCGAGTTCCGTGGTTCTAGCACAGTCGCTCAACTGTTGTAATTGGCCTATTATCTGATTTTAAAATATTTTGAACCTATGTGCACTTTTAACTTTTGATCACTTTTATTTAATAAATTAAAGGAGGATTGCAACGTTTATTTAATATATGTTTCGAACCACGTTACATAAATGCACTCGTAGCCCATAAAACATTTTATCTAACGTTTACATTTGGATTTGGGTCACATAAATGTGCATCCAAGTTTAGGAAAGTAGATTATTAAATAACGCGCCTAAAAGCAACTACGCGTTGTTAGCTTTGCGAGGGCCATGAAAATTTGCTAAACTGCATGTCTCGAATTCCAATGTTGAATTATAACTAATTAAGCGTGGGCCATGCAATTATCATTTTTGTTCGGCATGGCGCACCTCGATTATTTAAAGAAGCTTAGTAAAAGAAAGGAAAACCTAAAAATTCCCAAGGGATTTTATTGAAGTTCTAACTAAAGAAGGTAGTAATTTCAAAGGTTAAGCTCATTTCTCTATTGTATTTTAAATGCTGATGAGTCTAACTATTGTTTCAATCCTTGGCCCAAGGGAGCCCAATGTCAGGCTACTAACGTGAGGCCCAGGAATATTAAAAGCTTCGAGTCCTTCCAATTTGAAAACAAATCCAAATATTGTATTTCAAAACCCAACTATTGGCCCAATTCAATTCCCAAACGAACTATTGATTTAAAAAGCGAAGGCTGCCTAGTTTTGGGCTCAGCATGAGCCCAGCAGCATGATAGGGCTATCTCATTTAATAATCACTAAGGCCAAACATACTGGCCCAGTTGATGAGACTGATAATTATAAGCCAAATGGATTTTATGATCCGAAGTCCACAAAAACCCAAATCATAAGCCAAGCACCCAAAAAAGAAATCGGGCTCACCTAAAGCCCAAAAGAACCAATGCCACAATACAACACTGCACTTTAGTATTATTGGGCCACGCGCTACAGCCCAACTTTTGATTCAACATACAAAAACAACTACAACCATAACGCTTTAAAATATTCCAGAAAAGTTAAAACTAAAATTAATTATCCTTAAGCATGATCAAAATATGCTTTAATGTCAAACTATGTTTATAGAAGAGATATAATCTTATTCATTCTCTATCCTTTTATTACTAAAAATTCAACAATATTCTCAACCTTTTAAACACAACAACTTTGCATGATTTCAGTGATGTCCAGAACACCTGCTAATATAGATTCAGTTGAAAATTCAGCACTCTAACCTGTACTTGCTATTTCAGTAAGTATGAATCAGCAGTAATCCATACTTAAAAATATATTATATTAAATACCAGTGTCATTCAGTCATTCATACACTACCAAAAATTTGAACAACCTATAACATTCTTTAACTAAATAAAAGGAAAACTGAGTAAACAGAATGTTTCAGTACAATCCCTTATAATATAAGCTATACAATGAGAATTGAGATCTGGGTAAGGACACTCTAATACAGAATTCAGCAGGTTGAAGATCATTTTAACTGACATAGTTAATCCAAATCTCAACTAAGCACATGTCAATTAGAAGGGCAAAAATATAGGAAAACAAAAGGGAATACAACTTTAAACTAATAGTATAACGTTCAAACACCTAGAACTCCAACTTTCATTTCTCAATCTCCAATCAAATATCACATTATATGAGTTTTAGGAATGCGTACCTGGAACAACCAAAATAAGTACAAAACTCAGCAATTAAAGGGTAGATTCAGCAGTAATTGATCAGCAAAACAACCAGTAAAATCAGCTTCACACAAGTAGTGATGTGCACCAATCCAGTTCAATGAGCCCATCCGAATTTACGATGAATTTTCAGACCAACTTCAAACAATTTTATGCTCAAAGGTGAAAAAAAATTCAGGAATTTGAGAAGAAATTAGAATTACTCCAGATCTAATGAAACAGTAAAATCTACATTTCTGTCTATCAATTAGAGTGTTCAAGGCCTCTTAAAATGAAAGACAAAAGGTCCTTATATAGGCATACCTAAGATAGCCTTGGCCTGACTAGACAATTCCCTTTTTTACCCCTCTTTTTGATTCTTTTACCCTTCTAAAATATCTGAAAATTCCTGCTCCCTAACAGACTAGTGCTCACCTTATCCTCTAGTGGCTTCTTCCTAACAGAAATGATTCTTTTACAACCTAAAATCCCTGAATTAACCTTTGCCCAACCAGTTATTACTACATCTGCCCCTTCTTTTGAGACCCCTAAAGTTTCCTTTTTGTGCAATTAAGACCCTAGGAGTTACTACTAATTAATGAACTAGGACAAACAACAAGATTGAGAATCAAAGATACAATAAAGATCAAGCAAACAAATACTGATTCACTTTGGACCTGTAACTAAATCTGCATCTATTTATCAATGAACTTGAAATCAATATGATACACACAGGAACACTTGAATCTATTATGAATTTAGAATTTCCAACAAGAAACTAATATGCATAATTTGGATTACCTGGACACAATACTAATAAACCCAAAATAATAATATGGCGCAATTTTAACTTTCCTAATGAACAAACAACTAAGAAGAATCAACATTAAGAACTACCAGAAATGAAATAAAAAATTCGGATGACTAAACATACGTCCAAATCAACAATATCATGTAGAAAACAAAATCAAACAAGGAAAAAGAAAAGAAAATTACCTATACTATCCCTTTTAATACTGGAATTACTCACTCAATCCAACAAGACAAAGAGTGAACTTGATATACCATTAATCGTTTGTTCTTAACAAGAACCGTTGACTAACAGATGTTTTGAGTTCACTCAAACATCACACGATCCAAAAAACAAAATGGGGAAAATAGAAATTAGGGCTCAACATTTCAGATTCGAGATTTGAACCATTTGGGGTGTTTTTGAGGAAATTGGTAATAGAAGTAGGATGAGAAAGTGAGGGAGGTCCTAGGGGTGTGATTTTGGGGCAGTTTGGTGGTGGCGCCGCTACCTGAGAAATTGTGGTGGCGCTAGGTTTCATGACCTAGAATCAAGATTCGAGGAGCTCGAGTGGGTTTTGAGGGACGCTGAGTGGGGATTCGAGATGAGAAGGCGAAGGAGGGGCTGGGGTGTAAATTTGAGGCTAATCAGAGACTTGCCTCCTCCGTGAGGGCGATTTCCTATGGCGGCTAGCGGCGGCGTTGCAGGGGAAGGGTGAGAGACGAGTTGTGGGGGGTTTTGGGGGGGGAGGGGGTAACGTTCAGACACTAATATATCACGCATAGCCCACTTCATAGCCATTAGATCTAGGAAACCTCGACGTGTGAGATTTAACATTAACAAAACGGGGTCGTTTGGTCTATGGGGGAGACTAGACCAGGTTGACACTGGTTTGGGCTTGGGAAATGGGTTTCAGGGGTGGACTTGGGTAGGGTTTTGGGAATTATTTGGAAGGGTATGGGCGAATTGATTTGGGCTAAACCAAAGTGGCCCAAAATTAGCCTTTCTTCTAATTCTTTTCTTTTTCTTTTCAATTGTTGTTATTTTTTTCTTTTTTTCTCAGATTAATTTAAATCCTAAATCAACTCTTAAATTAAACTAATTACCCAAAGTTGGGCATCAACTCGAGCTTACTTGGGCTCAGTCCCCGAGTCGGGCATCAACTCGAGCTTACTTGACCTTCAAGTTGTTGAGTCTTAGGCTGGTGACAGTGGTTCTTACGCTTTTGGTCGATGTGACCTTTTAGTATGTGTGGGCTTGCGATAATGGCTCTTACGATTTTGATCGATGCGACCTTTTTAGTTAATTTTTTTGGGTTCAGTATCCGAATTGGGTTATGACTCGAGATCATTTGACCTTTAAATTTTTCAAATTTATGTGAGCTGGCGACAATGGCTCTTACACCTTGGGCTGATACGGCCTTTGATATGGGCTAGTGACAATGGATCTTATGCCTTGGGCCGATGGGCCTTTTATGCGGGCTTTATTTTTTCCTCGATAAGGATTTTTTGAAATAGTGTTTGCCTGACTCTTCGATGGCTTAATAAAAAGCCTCGATTGTGAGTCTATATATAGTGATGATCGAGCACCTCGGGAGGTTTGTCTCGGAGGCTGAGTATCTCAAAGCTAAGTTTAGGAGCTAACATAGTTGAAGCTCTTTTTCCTGTATCGAGGGTAGCTTGTTTAACTGTTCTTTCGAAGTAATTGAATGCCTGTGATGTATCAATGGTCGGGCGTCCGAGTCGCGTTAGTTCGGCTGGTATAGCCTTGTGACTGGAGTCATTTGTATTCGATCGGAGCCATTAAGTCCCGAGTGAAGTAGTTTCGCCATCTATATTGAGGGTATTCCTTTTTAGGGGTCTTACAAGTTTGATATATAGCCAAAACATTGAGATTGGGTCTATGCCATTAGTAAGGCCATGCAAGTTTTACATGCCTTTGAGGTCTTACGATTTTGGATACTTGGTACAAGTATTGTCCATGCCTTGCTTGAGGTCTTACAAATATTTTTGTTGCCTTATGTAGGTCTTATGAGACCGAGTCTGCCTCCTCGGGGTATTATACCCTCGGATTTTTGATAAATGGTGATTGGCGATAGTCCCCAATTCATCGAGTGTATCTTGGCTTGGAAGTCGTTACTTGTAAATTTTGTATTGCCTCATTAAGGGCTTATGATTTCGAAGATTCTGACCCTAAGGTCGCACATTTTTTGAGATTTTGACGCCAGTCCCTAGTGCTTGGGGCACTTTCGACGTTGGAGAAATTTTGTGATTTTCATGTTTCCTCGTTGAGGGCCTATGAGTTTAGAGTCCCGACCGGAAGGTCACTCAGATGTTGAATTGTTGACCCTAGTCCCCGAGTGTTTGAGATGTTTTTGGCGGAGGAGTCGTCTTTGTGAAGGTGCTAAGCTTCTTTTGAAGTGTGAGATGCTTTAATAAAAGATGTTCTTCAATTACTTGGTACAAGTGTACATGTTTTTGTCGTTGGAGGCCCTGTTATACGGACACGGCTCATTCGACTGTTAGGCCCGATACATCATTTCCCTATTGGGAACCCATTTGGTGTTTCTTGGTTTTTTCGAGTGGATGGCCTTTAAGGGATATGCCCCCCCAGTGTTTGAGGTTAATTGCAAAACAAACCTCGAATACTTGTTGAGTTTTCCTTAGGTAGTATGTGGATGTTGCCTCATTAAATCCTTTCCCGGTAAAACCTTTTTAGGACAAAAACTCGGTCAAAGGAAAAGAGTGCACGGGATGATTTAAAACCTTAAGGTATTCGGACTAGGTTAGCGCTTTGACTATTTTTGTTGGCCGCCTGTATAAGGGTTAGCATGAAATATAAAATAAAAAGGGAGATGGTTATACATTAGTGTGGGATGTGCTGGCGATGTTTTAAATTCCGATGTGTTCTACTTTCTGGTGATGAGGATGTGGTAAGGTCCTTTGCTCTATTTAATTGGGCATAACCGGAGATGTAGTTTGATTACCCTTCGGCCCCTTTGCAGGTGGAGGCATTGGTGTCGGATCGTACATCGTGAACATTTTTTTTGTCGCATGTTGTTCCTCGTAGACGGTTTTAATTCCATCACTTGTCGGGAATTTTGTCATTTGGTGGAAGGTGGATGGTACTACTCTCATGCAATGTATCCATGGTCTCCCGAACAAGGCGTTGTACCTCATATCTCCTTCGATGACATCGAATTTGACATTCTAGGTTGTGTCGGCCACGTTGACTGGGAGGGTGATTTATCCTTTCATTGGTTCACTTGATATGTTGAATCTGTTGAGGACTCGAGTGGCGGGCACGATTTGGTCCAGCAGTCCGAGATGCTCTACTACCCTCGACCTGATAATATTCGTCGAGCTACCTGGATCACCGAGTACACATTTTCTTTGAAAAGTATTTACAAGGAAAGAGATTACCAGTTTGTTATTGTGGGGTTAAGACAAGGTCTCGTGTCCTCTTCGGTGAATGTGAGAGCATCCTCGGGTATTTACCCTCGAGTTCGCTTTTCTCTATTGATGGATATTTTTGTCCTTCTTATCACGGGTTCCTGTGGGGCATCAATAACTCCCAGGATCATGTGATGACATGTTGTGGCTCGTTTGTTTCTTTCTTCTTGGCCGCCTCTCTTTCTCGGACATGATTTTTGGCTCGGTCACCGAGGAATTCCCAGAGGTGACCTTTGTTAAGTAGCCGGGCTACCTCTTCTCGGAGTTGGTGGCAATCCTCTGTCTTGTGGCCATGTGTGTTGTGAAATTCACATACTAAGTTATGATTCCTCTATGAAGGATCTTATTGTACAAGCTTGGGCCACCTTGCGTCTCTGATTTTGCCAATGGCAAAAATGATGTCCGACACATCGACATTGAAGTTGTACTCTAATAAGCGAGGTACCTCCGTTAGCTCCGCACTCCTATCGAATCCAGCTCTATTAATGAGTCCTCGAGGATTCTTCCCTCAGTCTATCCTTCAATCGTTATGAGGTGGGTTATGCCTCGGGGTATTCCTTTTGTGTTCGGTGTATGGATGATATCTTTCTTTGTTTAGCTTTGGCTCCTTCGCCAGAAGTCTGCTTGGGTATACTGAGCCTGAAGGGGCTCCTAGCTGGTCGTCTTCAACCCTGATCTTTGACTGGTATCAGTTGTGGATGTCCGACCAAGTCACAGCGGGATACTCAACCAAATTCTATTTTAACTACTTTGATGCCATCAAGAATCATTCATTCAGACCTTGAGTGAAGGCCTATGTTGGCCAGTCATCGGAGACCGGTGGTAGTTCCATTCATTCTATTTGGAAGCGAGATACGAAGTCTCATAGCATTTTGTTCTCCCTTAGCTTGATCTTGAACACGTCAGATTCCCTTGTTGCTACTTTGATGCCATTGGCATGTGCCTTTATGAAGTAGTATGCCAGCATGGCAAATGAGTCTATGCATTTAGGAGCTAGGTTGTGATACCACATCATGGCCCCCCTTGAGAGTGTCTCCCAAAACTTTTTTAAGAAGACGGACTGGATCTCGTCATCCTTTATGTCATTGCCCTTTACGACACATGTGTACGTGGTGACAAGCTTGTTGGGATCCGAGGTTCCGTTGTGTTACAGAAGGTCTGGCATTCTGAACTTCTTTAAGGGGTTTCAGAGCCACTTCCTCTGGGAAGGACTTTGTATGAACTTCTTCGAATCCACACCTTTTAGGATTGTGGTGCACCTGGAATTTGGTCGACCCTTTAGTTAAAGGTATCGACCTTCTTATCATTGGCTTCCATCATTTTCTCGCTCGATTTGATCCTTCTTGTGAGGTCCTCGAGCATCTTTACAAAGACAGGGTCAGCTATCAACCTGTTATTGCTCGATCTCTCCGGTACCTGCTCGGTAGGGGAAGCTGTCCCCGGCGCTACTGTGCTAGGAGTTTTCTGTTTATTTTGTAGCAGAGCAATAGCTAGCTATTGTGCCTCAAAAATAACATGAAGCCTAACCTCACGTTCTTCCCTGGTTTGTGCGGTTTTTGTGGATCCCCTTGGCATACGCTCCTATCAGTGTGGGAGCTTACGTCGATAGGTTGGGCGTCGCGTGAGACCGCGTCCACGGAGATTGGTTCTTGCACATTCCTAGGGTTTTGTGGTGGTACATCAACACCCGGAACATCCACACCTTTCTCCGTGGTCCTTATGATTGTTTTTTATGCCTCTATTCAGTTAGTTAGACATTTCGACCAGAAATCAAAGATCTTGGACAAGAGAAAGCGTGAAAGATAACTTGCTTTATGTAGTAAAAGCAGCAAGAAAATAATCACTATTATTTTTAACCGCACGGTGGGTGCTAAACTGTTTACAGTGAAAATGGTAATAATAATTAAATTTGATTATGGGACTCTAAAAATATGCAATCTATTTTTCTGCTAATTGTTAAGCAGTCGATGCCATGTATGTGAGACTTAGAAACAAAATAAGAGTTAAGGATAGGTGATAATCAAACTGACAGGCTAATTATAGGGGCCTCGGGCTTGTCGATTCCTGGCCTCGAGGTCGATTTCGGAGGTCGGCTAGGAGCTATCGAGGGTGGTCAAAGTATGGCTAACAGTTATAACAAAATCAAAGAAGGCTCTTTATGGCCAATGATAAGCAATAAATAATGAACAGCAATGAAGATAATAAATAGGAGAAATAATATCAAAAGAATATATTAGAGATCAAAGAGAATATTCTTGTGTATTTCATGTGGAGCAGCTGAAGCAACAAGGGTTACAAAATGACAAGGATCCCCTTTATATAGGAGAGGAATCCCAACATAGTAAAATATACATTAATGAAAAAGAAGCGGAGATGGGATAGCTAGATGACATCCTGATTAAGGGTTAGGGTAGTACACTAGGCCCTGTCAGTCCTAGCCATGTGCCTTGGGAACTTCCTTTTTCTACTGTGGCCATGGTCAATGTTTTCCCAAGATCGGGTGTAGACGAACCTCGAAGGAGGAAACTCGACCATAGCCTTGTAGCCTCGAGACTTTGAGATGTTCTTCTGAGGTGCCTCGATGACGAAAATTGTATCCTCCGATTTCATCGTATACAATCCTCTTGTCTAGCAATAACTATGATCTTTTTGAATCAACTACTGACTACTCGTTGGTCCATTTTCATATCTATATTCCGCGTAATACCTCTTGGGTTGTTTCCTTTGTTTTAACTTACCTCTCGTATTGGCTCCTTATGTATCAAGTTTTCATTCGCACTTAATTATCAATAACATCGTGGGAGGGAACCCTTATTGCCTCTCCCAGCATCGTGCTTGCATAATAATCCACAGTCGTGGCATATCTGTATGGTCTGAATAAATGCAATATGATTCCTTTTACCCGCATTCTTCCTTTACTAGTCCATTATTACCTCTTCTCTTAACATCTTCACTGGCTCTTACTCGCCTTGCGGTAACCCATCTATACCAGGGATGACTGAATTTCTTACGCGCGAGGGTGACACCTAGTGTAATTGGTACAATAAGTCTCTTAATCATAACTCTTCTCACATTTCTTGCTTTAGGGAAAAGTCTTCCTGAATGACCTTTAAAGGTTATTCGTCTATTGTCCATTCTATTATTGTTGAAATGCAATCTTTGAAATTTTCTTGATGTCGACTATTATCACATCATTTGATCACTAAATCATGTTCGGTTTTTTTCCTTGTTTACTAGTCTATGTTGATTTCTATTACTCTGAGTTGTCTGAATTAGCCTTCAGGTAATTACTTTTGAGTTGCTAACTCATTTTCTCGAAATGAGGATATGACTTTATGGTTTATACTCTTTATAGTCTCAAGGCATGTCACCTCTTGTGTTTTCCTTTACTTGACTATAGACTATGCCATATTTTCATATTATGATTTATCATTAGAACCCTTTTATCACATCTTACTCATAATATTTCATTTACCCCCTTATTATTCTCCTACTAATATTTATGTCTATCACATTATTTTGAAAACCTCAACAAAACATTCTTTTACTTTTAGCTCCCCTGGCTCAGTCCACCATTTTGGGTTACTTTAACACAAGCTGGATCCTGATATTCCATCTTTCTCTTAAACTATATATATTAGCTCCCATAGGGCATAACTGAGATGGGTGTGGCCAATTGTATATACCTTTATTTCTATTGAAGTTAACTTAGAAGGCTTATATTTCTATACTTGAATTAAAAATTTGGATAATCTTCATTAATTGGGTTCCTCGTACCCTTCTTCACCTTGCTTCTGTTATCTATTGTTACATATACGTTTACCTTCTAATACTCCCATGGCCTTCTATGCTCGGGGTATATTAGATATTCCCATTTTAGGTTCTTAAGTAGGAAATTTGCACATCTGGTATGCACGATCTGATATGGCCTCAATAGCGCCACGTCGTCAAGAACTCTCTTCTATTAGTGTCCCTACTTGTTGTTGTATTAGCCCTCTGGCTAGTTGTAATTTTTTTCTAATTGAAAGCATCGCTATATCATTAGCAAACATAAGTCTTGTCTCGGATTCTTATAACTCAGCTATATAGAATGATTTGGATTTGAAAGAAGGATAACAAACTCCTAAATGCTTTGTAGCTTCATGTTTATATAATATGGTGCACAACACATCTATAAATAAAGATGTATTAGACACGACTTATAGACTCCCTAGGATAGAACTACTTTGATACCAAGTTTGTCACACCCCAAACTTGAAGAGGCATGGCCGGCACCCGGTGCCGTGCTCGGCCCGAGCATACCACTCTATAACTGTAGACTCTGGAGGGGTAACTCTCAATTTTGGCCGATGAGGCCATATTCTAAATCGTTTAAAAATAATGTCTCTCTCAAATGTGGGATAAACATACCCAAAAGCTCATATATATATATATAATTGTGGAGGCTGACGATGACTCCATGAACATCTACTAATATACCAACTATACATGACTTGTCTACAAACCTCTAAAAATAACTGAACTATAGCATGGTCGGGACAGGGCCTCGACCTACCCATAAAACTTGTATATATAAAATGGACTCAAAGGTCTAGACCTGGTAACTCAGAGGAAGTGGAGCTTATCAACCAAGATGATGTTTGACTCTATCTGCTGGGAGGTTCTGTCCAACTGTCAATGAGGACCTGCAAGCATGAAATGCAGCATCTCCGAGAAAAGGGATATTTGTAAGAAATAATGTACCGAGTATGTAAGGCAACAAGATAATTGAAAGCTTAAACTGAACTGATAATATAATAACTGAAAGCAAGTAGGATTCAAAGATAATTTGAAGATATGCTTACTTACTGATACTAGCTCAACTCTCTCAATATATTAAGTAAAATAGTTGTCTAGCATTATAAGGCTCGATATGTGTAACTGATCTGCTGTAGTAGGCTCTCTCATAGGCGCTCGGCCATACTAGGTGCTATATCTCAGCCATACCAGGCTCGCTCATAGATGCTTGCCCACATTATGCTCGGTATATAACTCGCCATATGGTCAGAGGTTTTCTAATAGGGGCCTACCCATCGATTATAGCTCGATAGTGGTGAAAATACTGTAATACTGTATATATATAGACTCTCTACTCTTTTAGCAGAAAGAAGACAAAACTAAACTGAATATGAAGTCCTGATAAAGGAGAATGTTGTAACTTATGAGACTAGAAAAATGTACATAAATTCAGGAATATGCACTTCTCTTTATGTCGCGTTATCAAACACATGTAGTTAGTGGCTCATGCCAAAATAAAAGAAAGTTTTAGCCTTAATATACCTTGATTGCGTTGAGTCCTTAATACCTTCTATGCAAATTTTTTAAGCTATTCAACTCAATCTATCATAGCATAAGGAGATTCAAAATTTGTGCTTAGTAAAGGATAAGTCTGCAACTTAAACTAGTAGCTTGTTTACGTAAATTTGGGCAGCATCTCCCCTGTAACAAGGCCCTCATCTAATACCATATACCAAAAATACCAAGAACAAAATAATAACAATATGTATGCATCATTTTCTAACCTTATCTCCATTACAATATATCACAAAATAACTTCCACACTCTAATCACGTCATACATAAAACGATAACAAAAGTAGTATCAAACAACCTGAAAAAATAATGGTGAACAACCAGCCCACCATTCTATCAATATGTGTTGTTTTCCCACACATTTTCTCCTCCAAAACAACATAAAACATCAGCACACGAGGACAACACGAAATAGCCCACAAAAAGTCCACTACAATTCAAATAACTCGAACTCAAGGCTTCCGATCACCGTCCCATGAGTTCTAACTATTAGAAAATATATTTATCAACCTTTCTTGATATTTAAAAATATAAATACAAACATTAGATGTTTCTTAACTATGAATTACCAAAACATGAACTACAAAGAAAGAAGAAAGGCGGTATAATGATACTTACATTATAGGGACTATTTTGATGTTATCGCTTCTCGATTTCGTGCCTGGGATGATAATCTTGTTTAAAACCCTAGAACAGAGGTTTAGGCTATGTTTATGGGTGTTCTCTAGTCGTGTTATACTGAAAAATGAAGAGAAAGCTGACATAAGACTTATATATTAACTTTGGAAAAGTCAAAGAGGTAGTTGTCTGGCACCCTACATTGGCCCATTTTTGGATGCTTATATCTTTTTATCTAGATGTTGTATGAATGAACGGTTAAGAGAGTTAGAAACTAAATTCTAAAAACTTTAATTTGGTATATAATATGTTCCAGAAAGACCACATATAACACACGAAATGTACTGCTCAAAGAGCTTTAGTGACATACCTACTTCTCACCTATGCAGCCTGCATTGTCTCGAAAAACTGCTAATATCTCTCAACTCCTATATTGTATAGATGAACGGTTTAATGTTTGGAAAATAGACTTGTAGATATTTAATTTGGTAGGTATATCATCCCCTAATTCGAACTATATTGGGAGAAAATCTCAGCTACAGTTGACCTAAGTTTTAACACATTGAATGTAACTTGTGATGACATTTTTCAACTTTTGTTCCACAACTGTCTTGACTTTAAATCATAACACATGTCTATCATACGACTAAAATAACTCATAACATAATCTTCTTATAATTTAAAGCACTCCATTATTGCCCTAAAAATACATGTTACAATATTCCCAACTTGTCATCTTTTGATGAAACTTATTTTCTTCAATTTGTATAGGTTCGAAGCCTTCCAACCCTCTTTGTACTTGGTATTCATGATCTTAAATAGTTGTAACCTCTATTGTAATATGATTGACTTACTTTATATACTTCCAAAGATGATCTCATTTATGAGCTTACATCAATTGACTTAAGGTGTACTCTTCCGTATGAAAATATGGGGTGTAATAGCTATAAACAATGTCAACTCTTTGTCAGACCTCTCAATCTTCTAAACCTTCAACTTTTCAAATTTCGCCAAAAAGCTTCAAACCAACTTACAAACCTCCAAATCAATATCTGAATAGATGCCTAGGTCCAAAATTAATAAACAAAGCTATCAGAACAATCAAAACTCCACTGCGGAGTGGTTATAAAAAATTCAAACTTTGGTCAACTCTTTGAACTTATGCCTCCAACCTTGGAACTAAGTGTCCCAATTCACTCTGAAACCTTTTCGAAACCAATCCAACCACCCAACAAATCACATAACCATAAACTAAATTAGAAGAAGCGATAAATAGGGGAGCACAATTACAGTACACAAAATGATTGACCCGGTTATTACACTTCGTGATTCCTGCTCGCGCGACTTTGTTTTGGCTCGAAGCCTATATCTCCTATTCCTTCCTACTCAATGTATGTGATTATGAGTACTCAATATTAATTGGGAACTGGCAAGTTTTGATGAAGATATTGACGTGGTACAGGATACTCTTCCCTTGCGTGGGATGTTGAACTACTATTATCGCTTTGTAGATGAGTTGCCCTTTATTATAGCACTATTATTGGTGTTTCCTACCGGTTTAGAGCCTTATACAATGTATTACGATGATTTAGACATTGGCATTGACGCTACATGCGAGCAGACTAGTAGGGTGATTGCTTAAGCTTACAGGTGTAGTAGCCCTTGAGAAGGACTACTTGGTTCACGATTCCATGTTTGGCATATGTTCCATAGAGGCGAGGCATTTGGGTTGTGGATGTTCATATCACAGTTGGTAGATTCATGAGATTGGGTATTTTTTATTTGAGTAGATCTCTCATTTATGTTATTGTGTAGTCGTCCTTATTTGAGAGCATCAAGGATTGTCGGTATGACAGCTTCTATTTGCCCATCCTTCGGGACACGATATATGAGGTAGAGATAAGGAGGTGGTCCATGTTGTGGATGGTATGTTGAAACTCATAGGTCTGATTTTGTATTTCCAGTGATGATGATTCAAGGGAGATAATCTTGGAGGAGGCTCGTGGTTGTGGTTTTCTGTACGTCCAGGTGTTACAAAGAGGTATCATGATATGAGTCAACATTTTGAGTAAGTTTTATGGTGCTTAATTGTTAGCCGATCGAGAATGAGCTTCAGTTACTGAGTGGTTACCTTGGAAAATGGACATGGAACGAGGTGCACAGCATTGTGGATTTTGTGCTAGAATTGCCATAGATTTTGGAGGTGTTTTACGCTATTAGCGTAGTTATGGACTACGGAGGGAATTTCATATTGGTGGCCGCTTCTTATATTTTGAGACTTCAAATTTGACAAGAAGGGTTTGCTTTAGCTGCTGAGGGATTTGAATGCTTGATTATCATCTTGAGGTGCAAACCGTCTTGAGTTGGGGTATGTTAAAAGGTCTTCTAGTTCATTTTTAGAAGAAAATGGATTTTTTTAGCTTGTCGACGAGTGTGGACTCGGAAAGAGTCATTGATTGCGTAGCATTGAACCATGGCAGTGTTACATCCCATACTTTTGTACGTTCGATTTGTTGTAAGATAATTGACGTATGTTCAAGATTAAGACTATTTTTGAGCTTATAAATATTTATACTATTTATAACAAGTGATAAGTGAAGTCGTGAAGGTGAGAGGGTAAACGATTTATGAAATTGAGGTTGGTAGAAGTTTGATATTTTGGGATAAAATATAGTCCAAGCAATAATAACCCATATTTATGGACTAGTGATATACCATATGCGATGATAATATGTTATATAGAGTATATTAGTATTTAAATGAATTGAGATCAAGGAATTAATAATGTGTATAATTGGCTAAATGGGAAATTATAGTGGAAGACAAATCAAATTGAATTATTGAATAATTTGTGTAGTGGATAACATTCCACATCTCACATGGTTGCAGCAACATTAGTGACAAGTCTACGTCCATAAGTGGTGGTGGCACTATTAAACTCAATGTCTCGAGAGAGAAGCTAAGGAGGATGTCGCGCCCCCTTTTTTCCTTTTTGATGGGGAAGTTCGGGTTTCGACATTCATGGGGAGATAACTCGTTTCCTTTTGGGAATTGGTTATTTGAAGAGTCGCCAACTAACGGATTATGGTGCGTTAGGGCACCTTAGAGTGATTAAATCATGTAACTAGTTTGCATTACCAGAGATTTAGGGTAAGGGCTCGAAATAACCTTGAGGGAAAGGTGTTGGGTACCCCTCGCGATCCACAACGGTGAGTCCCGGCCAAACTTAAACTATGTGAATTAATCATGTTAACAAATAAATAGTTTAAACACATATTTGCAAATCAAGGCACATTTTTGACATTCTGAGTACATGTATGATTCAAGTAATAAAAGTAAGGGAAAAGAATTTGAACAATTTGCACATATGTAAAGAAAGTAAATTCATTTAAACAACGGCAGTTGGGAAAAGGGGTCCTAGGTTAGTCAGCCTACAGGATCATACCTGCACAATGCCCGATAATCACTCTTCAATGAGGGGCTACGCGTGAAATTAGCGTGTAGTCATCATATCCTTACCACCCAATTCCCTCTCTTTGGTCATTGCCTAAAGCGTTCTAGCAACCTTGAAAAATATCCTATGCATGCACTACCCGTCCTTTCTTTGTAGCCTTGGAGGTATTTAGGACCTCTTATTTGGTAATTTTAGACCATCCTAAAGTACTTAAAGAAGAAAAATCTATGTATCAATCAAGGCAATTAGGACTGCACTAAAGAGAACAATTAAAGGATCACATTTAGCTCCACAAACATAACAAGTAGGTGCACGTTTCAAACAACAATTTCAAGTACTTAAGAGAAAAACTTAGAATAAGATATCTAGGTGAGCAGAGATTATACAGTATTGAATTACGGCCAAAGTGTCAAAGACCTATTCAGCTTGCCTACTGATTTTAGACGTGTTTGAATATGAGCAGTCACAGATAACAAAACATGGTTTTACAGTTGCAAGATTTTAAGCGCCATATTGGCTTGCCTAGGCGTATAATAGTGATGTCCTATGAGCATGGTATCTATTATTGATTAGGAAGGCATTGAACCAATAAACAATTTTAAACGAGTAATTTGGATCCTATATGCATGCTTTCTAATAATATTGATTACCATAAAAAAAGCAGGTTATTTAATTAAAATGATTCAGAACTTACCAGTATGAGTTAAGCCGATTTTAAATCTCACTAAACTAGTTTTAGATCCTATAGGCATGATTCTTAATTGAACATAACGTGAAGAAAACAGAATTTATTCGACCAAAGTGAAATTCCTATAGGTATGATTTCTATTAAAACTGATTTTAATCTTATAGGCATGATTTCTAAGGAGACGAATTTGAATGCATGATGTATTGGAAACTGAACTTCAATTACTTTACACCCTATAGACATGATATCTAATTATAAAGTTGATTTAGATCATATAGGCATGGCTTCTAATTGTGTGAAAATAAAGCATGCGTAATTTATTTAAAACCTAAGCAGATCCTATAGTCATATTATCTAACAAACATATTTGAATTGAAATTGACTCTATAGCATGTTATCTACCCGATTTTACCCACAATATGCAACTATCCACCATTTTCCACTAATCACCCCAATGTTTGTATACAATAATTATTACAGACCAACAACTGAATATAAATTATAGAAATAAAATAAAAGCCAAGTAGTAGGGAGCCTGAAGCAGGCCTAAAACAGTTATGGTGTATCGATCTCTTACTGGTCTCAAATGCCTAAAGTTCCATAGCCCAATTCATGTCTAGGGGTGTCAAAGTTCCCTAAGTACGTCAAGGACCCCGGGAAGTGCTCACACCTAGATTTTTCTTAAACAAAGACTGATTATGTGTAGTGTAGAAGTGTCATTCTGATGTGGACGAGTTTAGAGAGATCTCAAGGGTCTCAAAGCAGTACATATATCAGAGGGGCAGGACTTAGTAATCTAAGAGTAAGTGAGAGTGCATCATGATTTGAAAAAGTTTTGTGAACAACAGCAAGAGGGCCTTTTGAAGGAAAAGGTTTTTTCTGAAATCAGTACATAGTTAGGATGGAAAATAGTTTGAGAAAAACATGAAGAACATTTGAGATCAGAGAAAAAACCACAGAACACACAGCTTTAGAAAATATTTTGGACAAACAGACTCTACATAGAGGGAGAGAAGGATTGGGGGACACATAGAATATAGCCTAGTGATGGAAAACAAATACACAGATTCCTCAAGAAGTTATGATTGACAAGTTAGTTACAATGTAATGTTGAGAACACACTGGTCTTAGACACAAATAGGATCTCATTAGTGAAGTAGAGCAAGTTAAACTTAGATGAACAAACTAGACAAAAACTTTATGAAACATTCAAGGTTTTAGAAATACTAATCATATATAGGACAAGCAAAATTTACACATGCTGGGTGAGACAATAAATACACAATGCAGCTTGGACATACTAGTGAACAAATTATCTAAAGCAGGATTGGCATGCTAAACAGTATACTAGCTATAGCTTTTAATAGAATAAACTTAAATATGTTGAGTGATATAGTAATCTAGGCACGCTGATTGCTCATTGAATAGAATAACAAATAGAATTGGAAATCACAACTAATGAACTGCAGCAACAAAGAAAACACATAGTTTTGGAATGGGAATTGAATCATCACGTACCAGTTAAGGAGAGAATACAGAATATAGAGCAGAGATGATACAAGTGGCCAACCTTGGCTTATAGCTGGCTGGATTAGTGAGTATTACAAATAACATAAGAGAATAGAGAGAGCTTTTGAGAGTGTGAGAGTGTAAATGAACTAGCATCCGTGTCCATATGTGAGGAGTAAAGGAGAGTATATATAGCGGTTAAGAGCAAGGAAAATAAGGTAAATGGAATCAAGCCTTCTGTAATTAAGGAATCCACAAAATTAATTATACATAAATTAGTATATTTTTTCCTTCATTAAGGGTAATTAACCAACGGTAAAGGAAGAATATATTTAAGGAAAGAAAATTAAACGAGCAATTAGGGGTAAATAGATAGAAGTTTAATTAAGGAAATCATCAGTAAAGAATCAGCGAATATCATGGTTAATTGAATAAGGTAAGAAAGCTAATCAAGATTGTAAATAAAGGGAATAGTCATAAATTAGCACATAGGTCTTAACAAAACAAATGGATAAATGAAGAATCCAAATAAGTCATTGATTTAAGGATAAAAGTATAGGTTTACTGTGTATAGGCAAGAAAATAAACATAGACATATAGAATTAGTAGAAAAGTCGAACCAAGAACATCAATAGAGGCACATTAGGAGGAAGAATCACGGAAACCAAATCATAGGGCAAATTCAGTACTCAAGTAATCTAGACAAACACAAAATCCAAACAATAATGTCGAAAAATTAGGGCTTTTAGCATAAACTAGTTAGGGTTAAAGAGAGCCTCATGAAATCGGTTAAAACACACAAGAAACAAAAGATTAAACACTCAAAATTATCGAACGTTTTGGAGAAAGAAAATTTTGGGAAACCCTAGTCATAAATGTCAAAAACCTCAAGTATTGTAGTGTTTTAAATCAGTCAGTAGTAGAGGAACACTTAAAGATAAATCACAGAAACTTGAAAAAAATCTCAAACATGCAGAGATTCAAACAAAGGACCCAAAACATAATGCTAAAATCGGCAAAAATTAAAGAAATAAGAGATCTTTAAAGAAAAGTCATTGACAAACTCAGAATCCTTCTAGATCTACAAAGATCGGGACGGATTCATGGCAAAAGATTCTGATTTTGAGGAGAAGATGGGGGGTTAAAGAGAACATGGTTTTCAACCAAAAATTTGAACCATGGAACTTCAATAGAAATTGCTCGCAAACCATGAACGAACCCTTGAAGAGCTTTGAATGAGATTTGGACCAGATCTCTTCGAGGTTCTTCCATAAAAACCACATAATCAAACAACCAAGGGGATAAGAGACAAGTAGAGGCTTCGTACAACCATAGGACGCCATAGATTGGATAGGGATTTAAAGGTTTAGGGTTGATATTAGGTGACCGCAATTAAGGTTAGGGGTTAGTTTAAGAGAGAACTTGAGAGAAGGGGATCCAAAGGCGGCTGTTAGCGATAAAATGGATAGACTTTTGGGTCATTTGTAGCTAAAAGGGGGAAGGGGTTAATTGTGGCCGTTGATCTCTGTGATCAACGTTCGAGATTAAAAGCTTTTGGGGCCGGATCGGATATTAGGTTTGGGCTGGTTATGTTTTGGGTTAAAATTCGGCTGAGTGTTGGGTCCAATGCAGAATCAAAATGGAATATAAAACTATAGATAAAGATATGCTACGAACATGTATTTGTGCGAAAATTTAAACATGTTGTAGATTCCCTTTGGACCATGAAAGTTATCTTCGGACGGTTAAGAATGACGTCCCTAGACCATGATGTCTTGGGCCATGAATTTCATAGTGAGGGATTCACATACTATGAGATGGTGTTCTCGGGCCATGAAGATGGTGCCTCCGAACCATGACGCCTTAGGATAATAATATCCAAATTTGAGAGATCCTCAGGCCATGGAATGGTGTCTTCTGACTATGATGATACTGCCTTTTGAACTATGACGCCTTTGGATAGATTGGAAATATTTCATCCCATGAGATGCAATGATATGATGCTATCAAGACGAGGCTTAGTCTTATAAAAAGAAGGGCAGAGCTTAGCCCAATCGAAAATCAATATTGAGGATACCAAGAGATCCTCGGGATACCAAGAGATTCCTAGCGTATAGTGAGGATACCAAGAGATCCCTAGTATACATTGACGATACTAAGAGATCCTCGAGATACCAAGAGATCCCCGACATATATATTGAGGATACATAGAGATTCCTGGTTATCATCCCTGTTATGAGTGGTATTTCCTTGTGATTGTCTTTATTTCTGTTCTAGTTATAGTATTCCTTATTATCCTGTATTAAATTCTTACTGTCAGTGTTAAATTGTACTTCTTATCTTATTCCATTGTTCCTTATATTTATTTAATCTCAGTAGGGCCATGACCTTTCTCGTCACTACCCGATAGAGGTTAGGCTTGGCACTTACTGAGCACTGATGTGGTGTACTCATGCCCTTTTTGTGTATGTTTTTTATGTGCAGATCCAGGTACTTCAACCCAGTCTTATCACCTTTGAGGCGAGGCGACTTCTCCAAAGACTTCGAGGTATATCTGCCACGTCCGCAAATCGAAGAGTCCCTTCCCATTCTATCTTGTAGCGATAGCCCCTCTATCTTTTCTGTTGATGTAGACATTCTGGAGTTAGAGCATTTTTATTATATTCGTAGCTTATGATTCATGGGTTTCCCGGTTTTGGGAAAACTATATTAGTTTATGAGGGTTGATATTATGTATGCCAAGGGACAGTTTCAAATGCTATTTTATTACAGTATTTCTGCTTTAGATTGTTTTCTTTTTTTCGCAAATTTGGTTTATCTTCCACATCTTAGGCTTACCTAGTCATAGAGACTAGGTGCCGTAACGATGGTTGAAGGAGGGCAAACCGGGGATCATGACAAGTTGGTATTAGAGATCTAGGTTCATAGAAGTCATGAATCATAAGCCTGTTTATTAGAGTCTCGCTGATTGGTACGGAGACGTCTGTACTAATCTACAAGAGGCTATGTAACTGTTAGGAAAAAATTCACTTCATTTGATTTCCTTGTCATGCGAGATTTTTGACATTACAATTCTAAACTTCTGTCATCTATTCTCTCACAGATGGTGAGGATACGCGCTACCCGAGATGATCAAGCACCCGCACCCCCTGCAGCAGTGGTCAGAGGTCGGGGCCGAGGATGCTCACATGGTGCAGCCAGAGCACCTGTGCGAGCTGCCACCGAGGTACCACCAGTAGGTCGAGCCGGAGTCCAAGCACCTTATATGCATACTGCTACTACTACTCTAGCACTTCAGGAGACTCTGACACAGTTTATGAGCATGTACACCACTTTGGCCCAGGCAAGGTTGCTTCCCCTTGCTCCAGCTACGTCTCAGGCCGGGGGAGGAACACAGACTCCCACCGCCCGTAATCTTGAGCAACAAGTGCTTGTTAAGCAGGTCATTGAGATTATTCCTATATAGCCTGCAGTCCGAGATCAGCCCGAGGACAAGGTAGTGGCTTCCGAGGATGAGTAGTTAAGGCTTGAGAGGTTCAAGAAGTACAAGCCTCCTGTATTCAGTGTTCTAGTATCGAATGTTGCTCTGGGATTTTTAGATGAGTGTTACCGTATTCTCCATATCATGGGTATATCAGAATCGAGGGGGTTTCCCTTACTACTTTCCTGCTTCAAGGAGCCACCTATGAGTGGTGGCGCACCTATGAGTTAGACACTCCGGATGAGGCTGCTTCACTGGCTTGGACTTAATTTTTAGATTTATTCCTAATAGAGTATATTCCATAGAGCCTCAGGGATGCATAGAGCATAGAGGTTGAGCATCTGCGCCAGGGTGCTATAAATGGTCTTAGAGTATGCTGTCCGCTACACAAGTTTAGCTAGACATGAACCAGCCTTGGTTTCTACTGTTCACGAGAGGGTTGACCAGTTTATTGAGGGCCTTATTCCTAGCTTCAGGTCTAGCATGGCTCGTGATTTCGAGATGGATATTTCTTATTAGCATTTGGTGAGCATTGCTAGGAGGTTTTAGGGTATGCTTCTTGGGGGGGGGGGAGAGGGACGCCAAGAGGTCTCGAGAGTCGGGCCATTTTTCTGGTGCCCATGCCCCAGCTGCAGATCATCATGGTAGGATTATATGAGTTGTCCTATTCGTTCAGCTCTTCCATCAGCCAGTGGTATTCCAGCTCCTTCTAGGCCTCATGAGCCTTATTACGTACCTCTGGTATCCAACGTGCCTTCTGTGCGGGGTACTTTCAGAGGTCAGTCCAGCATACCTAGCCCAAGCTAGTCACAGCCACCACGTCCTCCCAGAGCTTGTTTTGAGTGTGGTGACACACTCCATATGGTGAGGTATTTCTCTAGACATGGGAGGAGTGCACCTCCACAGACTTCTCAGCCATAGCGTGCCCCGCAAAGTTCTCAGGTTATGGTTACAGCTCTAGTTGCTACCCCACCTGCTCAGCTAGCTAGAGGTAGAGGTTGTGGAGGTCGAGGGTTCCCTAGATTGGGAGGTCAAGCCAGATACTATGCCCTTCCTTCCCGTACCGAGGTCGTTGCCTCCAATTCTGTCATCATAGGTATTATACTGGTTTGTCACATAGATGTATCGGTTCTATTCGATCCAGGCTCCACTTTCTCTTATGTATCTTCTTACTTTGATGTACATTTGGGTTACCTCGGGATTTTTTGAGTTCCCCTATTTATGTTTCTACTCTTGTGCAAGATTCTCTTATTGTGGACTGTATTTATCGATTGTGTTTGGTATCTTAGTGATTTTGAGACCAGATTCAATTTATTGTTGCTCAGTAAGGTAGATTTTGATATTATCTTGGGCATGGACTGGTTGTCGCCACATTATGCTATTCTTGATTGTCATGCCAAAACTCTGATGCTGGCTATGCCAGGTGTACCACGTGTTAAGTGGAGGGGTACTTTAGATAAGATTCTTAGTAGAGCTATTTCTTTTCTTAAAGCTCACCGTATGGTCGAGAAAAGGTGTGACGCATATTTAGCTTATGTAAGAGATGTCAGTATTGATAACCCTTCAGTTGATTCAGTCCTAATAATATGGGATTTTCCCGATATATTTCCAGCTAATCTTCCAAGCATGCCGCCTGATAGAGATATTGATTTTGGCATTTATTTGTTGCCGGGCACTCAGCGCATTTCTATTCCTGCATATCATATGGCTCTTCCTGAGTTGAAGGATTTGAAGGATCAGTTACAGGAATTTCTTGATAAGGGTTTTATTCGGCCTAGTGTATTACCTTGGGGTGCTCATGTCTTGTTTGTGAAGAAAAAGGATGGTTCTATGTGTATGTGTATTGATTATCGCCAGTTGAACAATGTTACAGTGAAGAACCATTATCATTTGCTTCGTATTGATGATCTGTTTGACTAGCTTCAGGGTGCACGGGTGTTTTCTAAGATTGACTTACGCTCAGGTTACCATCATTTGAAGATTCGAGAGCCAGATATCCCGAAGACTGCTTTCAAGACTCAGTATGGTCATTACAAGTTCCTTGTCATGTCATTTGGGCTGACCAATGCCCCAGTAGCCTTTATGCATTTGATGCATAGTGTGTTCTAGCAATATCTTGACTCGTTTGTTATTTTCTTTATTGATGATATTCTGGTGTATTCCGGAGTTGGGAAGATCATGAGCAGCACCTGAGGACTGTGTTTCAGACTTTGAGAGAGAAGAAGATATATTCTAAGTTCACAAAATGTTAGTTTTGGTTGAATTACGTGGCATTCCTAGGCCACATGGTATCCAGTGAGAATATTCAGGTGGATCCAAAGAAAGTAGAGGCGGTGCAGAGTTGGCCCAGACCATCCTTAGCTACAGGAATTCGCAGTTTCCTTGGCTTGGCAGTTTACTACCATCGTGGGGTTTTCATCGATTGCAGCCACTATGACAAGGTTGACCCATAAGGGTGCTCTGTTCCACTGGATGGAGGAGTGTGAGGCGAGCTTTCAAAAGCTCAGAATAGCTTTGACTATAGCCCCAATTTTGATATTGCCTATAGGTCCAAGGTCTTATACAGTCTATTGTGATGCCTCGAGGATTTCCCTCGGAGCGGTGTTGATGCCGGGTGATAGGGCGAATGCCTACGCATCTAGACAGTTGAAGGTACATGAGAAAAATTACCCTATCAACGACCTTGAGTTAGCTACCATTGCTCACGCCCTGAAGATCTGACATCATTATTTGTACGGGGTTCCTTGTGAGATTCATACTAATCATCGGAGCTTGCAGCACGTGTTCAAGCAAAAGGATCTAAATTTGCGCCAGAGGAGGTTGTTGGAGTTGCTGAAGGACTATGATATCACTACTTTGTATATCCCAGGCAAGGCCAATATGGTGGTCGATGCCTTGAGTCACCGAGCAGAGAGTTTGCGGAGTTTGGATTAATTACCAACATCAGAGAGGCCTATGGCGATGGATGTTCAGGCCTTAGCCAGCTAGTTTGTGAGATTGGATCTTTCGGAGCCTAGTCAGGTTCTAGCTTGTGTGGTTTCTTGATCTTCCTTATTTGATCGTATCAGGGAGCGTCAGTATGATAACCATCATTTGCTTGTCCTCAAGGACTTGGTCCAGCATGGTGATGCTAGAGATGTGACTATTGTTGACGATGATGTAGTGAGGATGCATGGTCGGATTTGTGTACCCAATGTTGATGGGCTTCGAGAGTTCATTCTAGAGGTAGCCCACAGTTCGCGGTATTCCATTCATCCAGGTTCCGCGAATATGTATCAGGATTTGAGACAGCACTATTAGTAGAGGCATATGAAGAAAAATAAAGTTTTTGTGGCTTGGTGCCTCAACTATTAGCAAGTGAAGTATAAGCACCAGAGACCATATGGGTTGCTTCAGCAGCTAGAGATTGCGGTGTGGAAGTGAGAGATTACCATGGACTTCGTAGTTGGGCTCCCAAGGACTTTGAGAAAGTTTCATGCTATTTGGGTGATTGTCGATCGACTGACCAAGTGCGCGCACTTCATTACTGTGTGTACTACCTATTCTTCGGAGCGACTAGCGGAGATTTATATCCGAGAGATTGTTTGTCAGCATGGTTTTCTAGTTTCCATCATTTCAGATAGAGATACTTCATTCACATCATGGTTCTAGAGGGTCGTTCATCATGAGTTGGGTACTTGGGTGGAGTTGAGTGTAGCATTTCACTCTCAGAAGGACGGATAGTCCGAACGCACTATTCAGATTGTTGAGGGTATGCTCCTGTATGTGTGATTGAGTTTGGAAAGTCTTGGGATCAGTTCTTGCCATTGGCGGAGCTTGTTTACAACAACAGTTATCAGTCGAGTATTCAGATAGCACTGTATAAGGCTTTATATGGTAGACAGTGTAGATCCCTTGTAGGTTGGTTTGAGCCGGGTGAGGGCAGATTATTGGGCAGTGACTTAGTTCAGGATGCTCTGGAGAAAGTTATGGTCATTCAGGATAGACTCCATACAGCCCAGTCCAGATAGAAGAGTTATGCGGACCGCAATGTTTGTAATGTTTCCTATATGGTTGAAGAGTGGGTTCTACTTCGGGTATTGCTATGAAGGGCATTATGAGATTTGGAAAGAAAGGAAAATTGAGTCCGAGGTTTATTGGCCCTTTTGAGATATTGCGGCGTGTTGGGGAGGTCACTTATGAGCTAGCCTTACCTCCTAGCTTGGCAGGAGACTATCCGGTATTTCATGTTCCGATGCTCCGGAGGTATCACGGTGATCCGTTGCACGTGCTGGATTTTAGTTCAGTCCAACAGGAAAAGGATCTATCCTACGTTGAGGAGCCAGTGGAAATATTGGACAAGCAGGTTAGAAAGTTGAGGTCAATGAACATTGCATCCGTGAAGGTTTAGTGACGGGGTCAGCTGATAGAAGAGGCATAGACCTAGGAGACCGAGCAGGATATGCGCAGCCGTTAACCTCATCTTTTCACTACTTCGGGTGCGTTTCTATGCTCGTTCGAGGATGGACGACCCGGACGTTCATCGTAAAAATTGACCCGATCTCATATTAACTACCTTCCCCTCATTTATTTCTGCAATTTTGATTTTTCGGGTTGTTCGATTTTGAGTTTCGGAGAGTTTTGGGAACTTAGTCCCAAAATGAGAGATTAAGTGTTGGAAATTTGACCGTAGTCAGAACAGTGTGAACACATCCTCGGAATGGAATTCTGATGGGTCGGTTAGCTCTGTTGGGTGATTCTGGGCTTACGGGAGTGTTCAGATTGTGTTTTGGAGGTCCGTAGCTAATTTAGGCTTGTGATTCAAAAAGTCGAATTTTGAAGTTTCTGGTTCATAGCGAGATTTTGATTCGAGGGTCAATGGAATTCCGGAAGTTGGAGTAGCTCTGTAGTGTTGAATGTGATGTGTGTGCAAAATTTCAGGTCATTTGGACGAGGTTTGATAGACTTTTTGATCGAAAGCGTATTTTTAGAGTTTTGGAGTTCTTAGGCTTGAATTCGCGGTTGATTCGTCATTTTGATGTTGTTTTAGGTGTTTTAAGGATTGGCACAAATTTCGGCAGTGGTATTAGACTTGTTGGTGCCTTTGGTTGAGGTTCCGGGGGCCTCAGGATGATTTCGAAAGGTTTTCTGAAGAGTTTTGAATTTGTTTGAGCAGCTTCAGCTACTAGTTTTCTGTCATAACCACACCTGTGGTTGGCTCCCGCAGGTGCATAGCCGCAGAAGCGGAATTGCTAACGTAGAAGCGGAAAAGGAAGAAGCCAGCAGGGATCGCAAAAGCGGGAGCTATACCGCAGAAGTGGCCCCGCATCTCCGTAAGGTTAACCGCTGGTGCGGAAGCTGGGCTTTAAGTGAAATTTTGCATATGCGACCATGTCCTCAGAGAAGCGGGACCGCAAATGCGGTCCCAGAGCCGCAGAAGGCGGTTAACTGGGCAGAAACATCTAAATACTTGGGAAGAAGCTTTGGGAGCCTTTTTCAAGAGGGATTTTCAGAGGAGTTCATTAGGGTAAGATCTTTGGTCCCTAAACACGTTTTTGGAATGATTTTTATCAAGTTTTGAAAAATTAAGGAAAATTAGTGGTAAATTGGGGGTTAGGGCTTGACTAAATAGAGACCTTTGAGTGATGATTTGAGGGACCATTTGAGGTCCCATTTTTGTACTTTTGGTACGACTGAACTCATGAGAATGTGAGGATTCTGGAAATGTAAATTTTACCTTATTCCGAGAAGCAGTCCCGAGGAACATTTTTCTCATTTTACCTAATTTTGCGTATTAGCTTAGAATTTCTTTGTAAAATTAGTTACTTGAAGATTAATATATATTATGAAATTAAATTGGATAGATTTGGTCCATTTGGAGTCGAGTACTCATAGCAAGAGCGTGGTTGTGGATTAGTTTGAGCTGGTTCAAGGTAAGTGGCTTGCCAAACCTTGTGTGGGGGAACTTCCTCTTAGGATTTGATATAATTGATAATTGAAAAGCCTTGTACATGAGGTGACGAGTTCATACCTGATCTAATTGTTGAAAATCTGATTCTCTTTAAGTAATTTCAATTATGTTCCTTTTTCTTATTTCATTTTACTTGCAATTTAAACATGCTGTTAGCTTAGAAAAAGCATGTCTAGTTGACTTAACTGTTTATTTGCTTAATGAGAGGAAATTGTCCTTCAAGAAGTGGAAGCTACATCAAACCAAGGGTTCCTGAAAACAAAACCAATGAGCGGTGTTACAAGTATGGGAGGACTGATCACCACATCAAAAACTGCCCTCAATAGGAAATTGAATGGAAGAAAGAAAGAGCTGAACGAAGGAACAAGTTCATCCCAAGAAGAACAAAGGATCAACAAAGGCTGTTGTTGCTACTTGGGGTGAAAACTCAGATGATGATTCAGAAGGCGAAGATGGAGATGAACAAGCACTTATGGCAATTGGAGAATTCGATGAGGAATCTAAGGTAAGTATAATTCATCTCAAAGACAAGATTAAGTTTTTGTCTAAAGAAAGTCTATCTGAATTACTTCTAGTTTTCATTGATGAATTTCAGGTTATAAACAATGAAAAGGAACATCTGTCTAAGAAATGTGTGAGTCTGAAAGCTAAGTGCGAAAATCGGGAACTTAGGGCTAGTGAAAGTGATAGTAAAAATGCTGAGTAGAATAGCCAAGTTCTTGAACTTGACACCAATGTCCTAAAGCTTAAATCTGAAAATATAAAATTGAAATTAGTAACTGGTAAAAATAAATCTGATCACATACAACTTACTTTAGAAGAAAATGTAAGAAAAATAAAAGATTAGTTGTACAAAAGAGATGAGCAGATAAGAGTCCTTAAGGAGGATTTAAACAAGGTTAAGCACGAGCTAGATAGAACCTGTAAATGGAATAGGTCCTCCGATGCACTGTCATGGCTACATGAACACCATAGTAGCAATAAGAGAGGACTTGGATACGGGACCCCTGCACCCAAGTGGGATCCCAAAAGCAAGTACCTCACACTTCCTGAGAACAAAATTTGCACACACTGTGGTAAAGCTGGTCACTATAAAAGTGAATGTATTGCAAAAGAAAAGGCTAGTAGAAAGAATAAAGAATTTGTTCAAGGGAAAAATAGGCTGCCAGGTTGGGCTAAAAAGAATTTGATTCTCCCTTTTGCCTATAGAAAAGGACCCAAACTAGTTTGGGTTCCTAAGACTAACCCCTGATTTCTTTTCGCGGGTCCAAGTGAAGGGGAGCAGCCAAATATGGTACATGGATAGTGGTTGTTAAAAGAATATGACAGGAAGCAAGAACCAGTTCCTTTCACTTGAGGACCTCAAAGGAGGTAATGTCTCCTTTGGAAATGGGAAGAAAGGTGAGATCATTGGGGTTGGAAAGGTAGGTAAGGCTGATTCTAACTCTATTGAGAATATCTACTTGATAGATGGCTTAAAGTATAGTCTTATCAGTGTATCACAACCAAGTGATAAAGGTAACTTAGTAGCATTCATCACTACCAAATATTTTGTGATTAATCTTACCATTGACAAGATTGTTTTGCAGGGAAAAGGAGTAACCAATACATTTGTAGATTTCTCCACACTTTCAGAAAATGAACTCACTTGCTTAAATGTGTTGGACAATGATCCCGTCCTTTAGCACAAGAGAATTGGACATGCAAGTCTAATTCAACTCAACAAATTAGTCTCCAAGGATCTGGTGAAGGGGCTGCCTAATATCAAGTTCAAGAAAGACAAAGTTTGTTAGGCTTGTGCAAGGGGGAAGCAGGTAAAATCCTCTTTTAAATGCAAGAAAGTGGTAAGCACCACCAGAATGATGGAACTGGTCCATATGGATATATGTGGTCCAATGAGAACATTAAGCAGAGGTAGTAAAAAATATGTGATGGTGCTTGTTCATGATTACTCTAGGTTTACATGGACATTATTTTTAATATCTAAAGATGAAGCATTTGACATGTTTACTTCTTTTGTTAGAAAAACTCAGAAAATACTAGGTAATCAATTTGCATCAATTAGGTCTATCATGTAACTGAATTTAAAAATGCTAAGTTTGTTGAACTTTTGCATGCTACATCATTAATAGTTGCATGACTAGACCTCTTATTAAGAAGATTCCCTATGAGTCGCCTAAAAGAGAAAGCTAAATATATCCCATCTTAGGGCATTTATATGCAAGTGCTTTGTGCACAATAATGGCAAAGACTCCCTAGGTAAGTATGATCCCAGAAGTGATGAGGTAGTATTCTTGGGATATTCTTCACATAGTAAAGCTTATAAGATATACAGTAAAAGAACTATGTGTGAAAAAAAATGTATATGTTATTTAAAACTAACATTCTTTCTGAGAAGCAGAAACAAGATAATGAAGAGATTGGGCTGATAAGAAATTCAAATGATGAAACCATGGTCCAGCCTGAAGAAGCATCACAAGAAGGAACAGGTGATTGAACAGGTCCTTCCACTCATGGCAACATGATACGGGGAACTAACTATAGAGGAACTGATCCTCAAACCTCGAGGGAACCTGTCCATGAACATATTACTCAGTAACAATACCAGAAAGAAACATCTAAAGAAATTGTCACTCCTATTGCAACATCCAGGAAATTGGATATAGATGAACCTGGTTCATCTGTTGATCAGAAGTTGTATAGGGGTATGATTGGTTCACTCTCGTATCTCACTGCTAGCAGACCTGACATTATTTTCAGTGTAGGGCTTTGTTCTCGTTTTTAGGAAAATCCAAAAGAGGCTCACTTGAGTGTTGTCAAGAGGATACTGAGATATCTGAAAGGAACCACTGATATGTGCCTTTGGTATCCTAAAGGTAGTAATTGTGATCTAGTAGGATATGTTGATGCTGAATATGCAGGTTTCCTAGTGGATAGGAAGAGCACCTCAGCTATGGCACACTTCCTTGGTTCATGTCTTGTGTCATGGGCTACCAAAAAGCCAAATTCAATGGCCTTATCTACTGCTGAAGCTGAGTATGTTGTTATTGCTTCATGATGTGCTCAATTGTCGTGTATCAAACAACCATTATTGAACTTGATGTTGGTTGCATCCCTATTTTTTGTGTTAACACTAGTGTTATTAGTATGACAAAGAAACTGGTTCATCATAAGAGAACTAAGCACATAGATGTTAGGCACCATTTTTTTAGGGACAACTATGAGAAAGGCTTGGCAACTGTGGAGTTTTGTGCTACTAACAAGCAAATTGTTGACATCTTCACAAAAGCCTTAAATACATATCACTTTAAGAGGAACATGTTGGAATTAGGGATGATTAAGATCACCTAAAAGGACCAGTTCAAGGTTAAACGAAAAAAAATTTTGGTTAGAAAGTCAGTTAATTGTGTATAATTAGATTAAATATTGCCCAGTCTCATAATTTCCATAGTATACTCTTGTGCCATGTGTTAAAATGACTCATTAATCTCTAATGATATTTTCTCTATTTTGGCAAATTTAGACTCACACAAGAGAATTATCAGTGAAGAACCTGGTTCATCAAGGTAACACGGTATGTTTTCTACACTCTGCATAATTTGAAATAACTATATTTGGATCATGAGCAGAGTCCTACCAAATACCAAACTCCTTTTGGACTTATCTGTTACAAGTGAACCAGTCGCATTCAGAAGAGTCACAACCGAATGGAAGTACCTAGATTTTAGGGATACACTCCAACGTATCTTCAAAACTGACTTTTAGTTTGATTAAAATTCTAAGAGTCTGAAAAGCTATAGTTACCCCCTCAATTATTCCCTGTATATTGATCATCTTTAGTGTATTCCGTTCTTCATCTCTCTCAAGACGTCAAAAATTCTCACACTTCTTTTATCTTCCAGACACGATCTTATTCTCTTCTTTTCCATACCCTAGCCTAGATATGTCAAACACCTCTGAAAATCCTTCATCACCACCACAGGAAACCACTTCTACACCTTCTAGAACACCAATCTCTAAGAAAAGTAGAGTAAAGATGATGGCTCGTAAGATTGTCGCTGAAGGAGAGCAGATCAAGAAAATAATCAAGCAATTGAAAGCAGGTAGGGAAGAAGAATCCTGGAAATTTGAAGATTCATTTAAGTCTGCTACTAAGTGGGAAGAAAGTAGGTATTCTGAAACTGAATAGGTATTTTTTGATTCAAAGTTACTCTAGAGACAATTTCTGAAGTTGATACAGATTTAGAGAATGGATTTGTACTGGTAGGATCTATAGAAGGTGTTGAGACTACAGAATCTGGATGAGTTGGTGGTAAAAATAAAAAGGAAAAGAAAAAGAGAGCAAGGGTGCTAGGAGTACTGTGAGGGGAAAGGGTAAAAGAGTGGCTGATTCTTCACCCACTCATGTTGGTCTAACAAAAGAAACTGAGGCAATGGTTGTTTGGGGAGAGGAATTTAGTGAAATAGAAGAGAGTGTGAGCAAAACAAAGGGAAGTGGGTCTGGCAAAGCTGTTAAGGGGTTGGTTCAACTTGAAAAAAATATAGATGAACCTGTTCCATCTGAATAGGAAACCCTCGTGGACCTACTGATAGATTTATCAATGTCACCAAAACTTATGTCATTCCCCATGGTTTCATTCTCACAACTATGCTTGCACATTTCAAGGTACCTATGAAGAAGTAGGAGGTTATTACAAAAAAGGATCATTTTGGGGTTAATACTCTGCTTGCTTACGATTATGAAGTCAATGTCATTCTTAATGAACCTGGTTCATCTAAAAAGACCCCTATCAATAGCAAAGTCAGAGTCTTGGTGCAGGAGAGTGAGGCAAAGGATATTGAGGTAGCAAGGCTAAAGACACGATTGGTTGAGGTAGAATCTGACAGAGATGTTTTCAGAACTAAACTTGTAAGGGAAAAGGAGAAGAATTATGGAATTCTTCAACACGTGCTGAAACTTCTCCAAGCAAATAACCCAGCCCCTACCTCTTCAAGCCTTAAATCCTAGCCTAGTGTAGATCAACCAGTGACCCAGTCCGGGACATTTTGTTTCCTTTTCTCATATTTTCAGTATTTTTATTTCTTCTTATACTTTGTGGTAGAATCTTATCAATCATCAATGAAATTCACTGTTTTTGCTCTAACTGTTTCTTTATATTTCTTTGATGGTTGAAATTTTTAGTTTGATCTATGATGATTAATCCATGTTTGCATTTGAAGTAGCCCCAATGGCCATGAGTAAGCTTTAAAATCTGGTTATCTCACATTTTTTATGCAACCTTTCGATGATGACAAAAGGGGGAAAAAGGTTGTGCTTTAAACAAGTGATGTTTACACTTTGAAAAGTGATGTTTATAACCTAATGTACCTGGTTCTTGATGATAAGTGATAAAAAGGAAAAATATTTTCTAACATTGTGTTGATGTTGAGCTGAGTTGAAACAGGGCGTAAGCTTATGAAAGGCACAAAGTTTGTCATCATCAAAAGGGGGAATTTGTTGGCCCAATTAAAGGTTAGTTTTGAAGACTGACAAAGGAACTCAGGATGAACCAGGTCCATCACTCAGGTGCACAGAAACGGGCAGATTCGAGCATGTGGTTTCACGTGAAGGTGATAAGCTTAACTTGGTATATTTAATATATCTTGATCAAAAAGGTTGCTTTATTGATAAGGAGAAGGATTCCTTAGTCAAATAGAACACAATTCAAGATAGGGAAGGAGTTAGAAGTTGAAATCAACTAGAACTCTTCCACCAAGGAAGAGTTGCATCAGAACTGTAGTTATTTCTTCATTTACTAACTCTATAAATTGCAGGATGTTCTGACATTAAAGTGTTGCACAAAAATGCAGAAGTTAAACGTGAATTGGGAGCAAAATAGCAAGGCTTTTTGCAAGCAATTCATGTGTGATTCAAGTGTGCAAACCTAAAGCTACATGAACCAGATTGAAGAACTAGCTGCATAGAGAGTTTTATGTGTCTTTCTTTATTTCTAGTTCAATTGTAGTAGGTAGTTTCATATTGTACCTTTTAGCTTTCATAGAAGCAATTGTATAGGTACTTTGAGTATTCAAGTTAGAGTTAACTTGAAGTTGTCGCAGCAGTTAGAGGCTGGTTTCCATAACGGGATTAGAGTTAATCCTTAGGTTTACAAAGAAATTTGCAAATGCTGTTTTTGGCTCAGTGATTTTAGTGGAAGTTTTGGAAAATCCTACTGAATAGTAGGTCGTGGTTTTTTCACCTTTTGAGACAGGTGTTTTCCACGTAAAAATCTCTGTGTTCTTTATTTTCTGTAATTATTATTCCGCAAACAGCAGTAGTTAGTACACCTAGATGAACCAGGTTCTTCTAGAGCAAAAA
>MU744180.1:65358-93612 GCA_026770625.1 Nicotiana glauca | reverse complement strand
CCCCCCCCCCGTATAGTATTGACGTTTAGAACATTACCTTTTCCCTCGTTTTCATTGCTTGAATCATATATACACTTGGAATGTCAAGACATGTCTTTATTTGGGGGTACGTGTTAAAATTATTTATTTGTAAATGGACTAATTCACATAGTTTATGTTCGGCTGGCACCCACCGTTGAGGACCGTGAGGGGTGCCTAACACCTTCCCCTCAAGGTTATTTCGATCCCTTATCCTAAATCTTTTGTAATGCAAACTAGTCCATGAGTTAGTTTCTCAAAGTGCCTTAACGCACCATAATCCGTTAGGTGGCGACTCTTCAAATACCCAATTCCCAAAGGGAAACGAGTTATTTTCCCCATGAATGTCGAAACCCGGACTTTCCCGTCAAAAAGGAAAAAAAGGTGGTGCGACAGCATGACGACTCTGCTGGGGATATTTTTAGGCTCTTACCATAACAAACTTATCTTTTGTGAATTAGTCCAAGCATGTTGTATCCCACGTATCCTTTCCCCTTATTTGAATTTAACTATCTATTTTTCAAGTATTTATGATTCTTTTATTCCTGAAATTGACTCGTCTCTTTGTTTTCTTTTCTGTAACTGTCTTTCAATTATTTAAATAGTGCATTTATCACTTTCTTACGTGCAAATACTTGAAAACATGCTCTTTATTACTGCATAAATCATGCTCAACATCATATTCCACTCGTGCGTAATTAATCATATAGCAACGCTTGATGAGTATTTGCGCTCTTCTATATATCACCCTTTAAATACAGAAAGGTATATTTGCGGTAAAACTAGTCGATCAGCGGTGCGTTCGACGGTTCTGTGCCTTTCCTTCTCAAGTTGTCCACTTGAGGGTCCCAGTCTAGACCTCTATAGCAACCTTACGCTGATCAAATTGTACATGCATTATGGTCAAACCTAGCCTAGTTAATATGTTGTCCACATAACAGCCCTTTAAGACAAGCCTTGTCCAAAAGTCCATCGGGTTTTCCATAATCCCAACGGACTTAACCACGATTATGTGAATTAATGGAGAAATAAGTGCAAATATGCTAATCATTACTGTACAAATAGACGAACTTGGAGGGGGAAGGGCCTAACTCTCTTTGTTTTGCAGAAAATGAGGCACGAGGTCCCAGATTCGATATGGTTAGCACACCCTCACTTTTTCTAGATTGGCGGTGAGATCTTCCTTCATGTGACTAAAACCATGTGAAACGAGTCCTAGGAAACTTCCCTCCCTTCTTTGATGGACCTTTATCTCAATAAGATACTGATTGAGGCTGCAACTATGTTTTGGGACAAGGAAAGGGTCGTGTTCCATTTTGGGAACATAGAAATGACACCTCTTCTGGAAGAGATAGGAGGACTTGTTGGGTTGCCTTGAGATAACCCTAATCTATTAGCGCCTGAAAACCGCACTTCTAGGGGATTACTTAAAATAGTGGGGCTAAATAAGAATGACAACTTTAAATGCCTAAAGGACTCCTACATACCTTTTGAGTTTCTTTATGAAAGATATGGCCACAACAACTCCTACCGTATTTTTGATGATGAGTTTTCAGTCACTTCTTTAGGTTAGATTCATCATAAGGTCTACGTGTTTATTATGTGTTTGTTGGGCATGCTGGTATTCCCAATCCAAGGGGATAGGATCCATACTAGGTTAGCCATGGTGACCAAAACTCTGATGGACGAGATCGAGGGGGATACATACACTATCATCCCTATGATCGTTACAAACATTTATCGGGCTTTGGAGCAGTATCAAAAAGGGTTCAGGTTCTTCGAGGGTTGCAACTTGCTGCTACATATCTGGTTGTTGGATCATCTTCAAAAGGGACAAAACCGTCAAGAATTTCCGTGAAGGCCATGAGATGATCATATAGCCTTTCATCATCCCAAAAGAATAAACTACATTCCAGACATGTTTTCTCAGCCAAAGGACACCGTGGGATGGGTACAGCTTTTCTAAAATTCTACTGAGGATCAAGTCTAGTGGATGTTCGAGTGGTTCCCTACCGATGAATTCATCATCAGATCAAGGGATATTCCGCACTTGGTATTGATCGGGTTGAGGGGAATATACCCTTATGCTCCTCTTAGGATTATGAGACAAGCATACAGGAGGCAAATCATACCACGGGTCACCAAATTCACTTCAGAGCGAATTTCTAAGGTGATGCCACCCCGTATAAGAATGAAGCGTAACACATGTGGACCTTAAAGATTATTGCGAAGAAGGATGCTATTGAGCAAGACTCATATCACGTTAGCCACTCATACTTTTACCCTTCATGGTTGGAGGACAACATAACTGTGTTCGTTGAGCCAAGGGTTGGGCCAGGAAACAGGGTTATCGATGAGGTTGCTGAGGTAGAGGTAAAGTACAACAAGCTGCGGAAAAGAGTTTGAGAGTCTGAAGTAGAGCATATGGCACTGCATAAAGCAGACATGGAGATGATTAATGAATGGTAAGAAATAGCCGTTAAATCCAGCGAGAGGTTGGAATACCTGGAGTACGGTTTAATGTAGTTAGAAGGAAAGATGAGGAAAAGGGTCACTGATTGCCAGAACGCTGAAGGAAATGAAGGAGGGTATTCCTGTTGCTGAACCTGTGCGACTTGGAAGAGTTGATCGACAAGAGCATCCAGTCTGGAGAGGGTCCTTCTGGGACCAAGTAGATTAGATTTATTTGCTTCCATTTCAAATTTAATAAGGCCAAGAGCCATTAGTGACATTATCTTATTTAGTTTTAATTTTGGTTCGTTTACTTTACTTTAATGAAATGAGGCAATTATTGGCACTAAGTTTATCCAAACTTATTTGTTGCTAGGCCTACCTCGGGTACAACGAGGCTCCCAATTTAGGATATGAATTTATATTCCCACAATATGTGTTTAATTACTGCAAACATTCTAGAATCATCACTGACTTGTCTACCTTTTATTGTTCTTTATTTCTTGTTCCAATCCCCTAAGGTTGGTTTGCTCACACTGCATCACCAGCTTATCACACCAGATCTAGAGGCACTCCACCTCCTCCTCCTCCAAGGAATACAAAAGGCAAAGGAAAAGAAAAAATGGATGACTTAAGTGGTATTCGAAAGGATGATGCTGAGAACATGGAAGCTTCAGATAGTCAGAGTACTCCTGCACCAAATGATCTAGTCTTGAGGTTGGAACAAAATATATATTGGAGCTCCAGCGAGACCTTGAGTAGGTCCGCAACTTGTCAAACTTATCAGTCAACCTGAATGTCCCGACATCAATCAACAAAACACAAAGAACCCAGCACCTCCCCAAAACACACCAAACCAACATCTGCAAAACCCTCATCCACCACATGAATACGTAACCCCACCCTAAAATCTCAATCCCCTACCACTACAAACTCTGCCATAACATCACCATCAACCAATTCAGTACCTACCAAGCACCACTTATCATATTCCCCAGAATACACTACAACCCATTCCTGACCCTCAAAACTTTACTAATGACCACCATTACACCCAAGCACCTGACACTCACCAAAATAACCCCACATAAGTGGAAACTGTACCTCACTTTATCCAACCAATCTCCTATACACCAAAATCATCCAAGAAGGACCTGCTCATTAAAAACATGGCTGAATAACTCAAGAAGCTGACAAGTTGAGTTCAGGGTGTCAACGGCGGCTAGGGAATCGAAGGTTTGAACTATGAAGACCTATGTATACAGCTAGATGTGGAACTTCCAGAGGGATACAAACCTCCCAAGTTCGAGATGTTTTATGGTACAGGTGATCCCAGGGTTCATCTAAGGACCTATTGTAACAAGCTTGTCGAGGTCGAGAAAGACGAAAAGATCTAGATGAAACTTTTTATGAGTAGTCTTATTAGTGATGCTTTATTTCCTGTTACAGCAGCCAGGATCCCAAGAAATAGTCCAAGTGGGTGAATATGGCATCGGATTTCATGGACCGGTTGAGGTTCAATACAGAAAATGCACTAGATGTTTTCTACATCTAGAATCTTAAAAAGAAACCCACTGAAACCTTCCACGAGTATGCTACTCGTTGGAGGTCGGAAGCAGCCAAGGTCAGGCCATCTTTGGACGAGGAACAGATGAACAAGTTCTTCGTCAGAGCACAGGATCCAAAGTATTATGAAAGACTGATAGTTATTGAAAACCATAATATCATCAAGCTTGGGGAAGGAATTGAGGAAGGCATCAAAAATGGGATGGTAACAAATTTTGAGGCATTAAAGGCCATAAATAAAGCATTGCAATTGGGCGGCATATGAAAGAAAAGAGACGTTGGGGCAGTAATGGTAGCTCAAAGCCCGAAATCTCCACTTATATACCAAACACCTTCACTCACATACCATGCACCACCACCCATATATCAGCCCTCATCTCCCAGATATTCCCAACCAACCACTGCTTATCATACTTATAATTTCCAACCATACCACTTCCAATCACCTTTAACTCGCCAAAATTTTCGAAGGCCACGACCAAACTCTGACCGTAAGCCACCTAGACAGTACACCGCTATTTCTAAACACATCGACCAATTGTATGAAAGATTTAAAGCCGCGGGTTATGTCACCCCTATTCTTGCTGCGGCATTAGAGAATCCATCCCAATTGGTCAACCCAAAAAAACATGTGCATACCATTCTGGTATGAAAGGGCACACCATTTACGAGTGTCAAACATTGAAAGACAAGATCTAGACTCTGATTGACAACAAGGTCATACAGGCAAAGGAAGCACGCCCAATGTCCGCAACAACCCTCTCACTAGTCATAGAGGTGGTGGGGTACATGTGATAGAATGAATGAAGAGTGGGATCCTAAGGGGTAAATCGGGCTTATTCGAGAAGGCAATGACTTTAAATTTATAGTCACACTCACTCCCATTGTAGTACAGACTCAATATATGATTAAAGTTGAGGTAACTGCATCAGTTCCATTTGAGGCAGAGGTAGCTCCACCTGCTGCCACCCATGTTCCATTTGAAGTGAAAGCAGTCACACCTTTCACGGTGAGAGTATCAACCACACCTCCTTTTGACTCAAAAGCAATACTTTAGGATTATGTTGCCGAGACTAGGCGAAAAGGGAAGGTAAAAATAGATCTGATGCTATGTAAGGAATGACTAGGACCGGGAGAATCTATACACCCGAACACTTGGGAGGACCAAGTAAGGATGCTGCTACCAAGAAACCTATCATTGAAACCGGACCACATGACCTTTGGAGGAAAGTGCAAGTAAGGGAATATTCTGTCATTAACCATTTGAACAAAACCCCAGCTCAGATATCCATACTGTTACTGTTGCAAAATTCAAAGGCACATAATAATTCTTTGATGAAGGTGATAAGTGAAGCCTACGTGCCTACCAATATCACCTGCAGGGAGATGGCGAATATGGTAGGGCATGTTTTGGAAAGTCATAAGATAATCTTCCACGAAGATGAGTTGTCGCCTGAAAGGTTGAATCACAAAGGAGCATTGCATATCACAGTATAATTTGAAGACATGTTCATTGCCAAGGTCTTGGTTGATGGAGGTTCAGGCCTCAATATTTATCCGTTGGATACTCTGAAAAGACTGGGCAAAGGTTTCCATGAAATACGTGCGGGAAGCATGAATGTGAAAGCTTTTGATGGATCCCAAAGGGCCATGATTGGGGAAATTAACCTTTGTCGACAGTTAGGGCCACCTTGGTTCGACTTGAGTTTTAAGTGGTTGACATATCGGCCTGATACAATCTTTTATTGGGACCACCATGGATACATGTCATTGGGGTTGTGGCTTTTACACTACATCAAGCTGTGAAATTCGAATGGAACCATCAAGAGGTGATCATTCACGGAGATGGGAGTAACCCCATTTGCACGTCAAACCATCCTGGTTATTGGAAATAGAAGAAGGTTAGGAGGGGAAACCTATCATCACGTCGAACGTGTCAATGCATTGAAAAAGATAAATAATGGAGTAGAAAAATAGAAATCATATTAGCATGGTTCGGGTATGAACCCGGCAAAGGGATTGGGAAAAATCTCCAGGGTAATACTAAGTCGATACAGTTGAAGCGTCATGGTACTACCTTCGGGCTCGAATATCAGTGTACATGGTATGTGTATGATGATTGGTTGCCTCCATGGTGTGGACCTTATTATCCTCTCGAGCAACTAGTGCCGCATCTGGATTAGACTTTTTACCAAGCTGACACAATATGGGGAACTGCAGAAGAAGAAGTGTTAGAAGGGCTAAGGAATCTGTTCTTGGAGGATGGAGACATGGACTGCAGTGCAATAATTGAGAAAGAGGAAAAAGGCCTCACTATTCAAACCGTGGAGAAGGGAGTTGTTCTCAGGAACTAGACCACCACACCATCCTAGGCTCGCTGAGTCCTTGGGTAGCTTGGCAGATTTTATTCCTATAGCCATTCTAGGCATTTAACATTTTCCGTAATTTGTTTGTAAGATTCACTTGTTTAAAACTAAATGCTCGATTCATCGAGTCATACTTGTTATGATGTTTTAAGTATCAATCAAATGCATTGCTCTTTATTATTTATTATCATCTTCATATTTTTCTTTAAACAGTGTTATTGTTAATTTTCTTGATGAACCGGTAACTGTGGCATGTTATGAGGCAACGCAACATGAGAATAGTGATTTGAATGAAGAAGATGAGTTCCCTGAGCAAGTTGTCAGGGAAGCTGAGAACTTTGAGAATAAGCCTGAGTCCAACCAAGACGAAACCAAAGCAGTAAATTTGGGGGATGCCGAGACCGTCAAGGAGACTCCTATCAGCATTTACCTATTGCCAATAGAGAAGGAAGAGTACATCCATTTTCTAAAGGAATCTGAGGACATTTTCGCATAGTTATACGATGACATAACCGGTTTGAGCACATCCATAGTGTCTCACAAGTTGCCTACTAATCCCATGTGTCCATCGGTGAAGCAGAAACTCAGAAAGTTTAAACCAGATATGAGCCTGAAAATCAAGGAGGATGTTACTAAGAAGATCAAAGCCTAAGTTCTTTGGGTGGTTGAATACCCAACCGGGTTAGCCAACATTGTGCTAGTACCAAAGAAAGATGGGAAAGTCAGTGTATGTGTTGACTATCAGGATTTAAAAAGAGCAAGTCCCAAGGACGACTTCCCACTGCCAAACATACATATCCTGATAGATAATTGCACCTAGCATGAATTCCAATCTTTCGTAGATTGCTTCACGGGTTATCACCAGATCCAGATGGATGAAGAAGACGCAGAGAAAATAGCCTTTATTACACCATGGGGGTATACTGCTATAAGATGATGCCATTTGGTCTAAAGAAAGCTGGAGATACTTACATGAGAGCCATGACAACTATATTCCATGATATAATACACAAAGAAATAGAGGTGTATGTGGACGATGTCATTATCAAATCCAAGAGGGCAGCAAGTCACATAGCAGACTTGAGAAAGATCTTTGACAGGTTAAGAAGGTACAACTTGAAACTGAACCCCACAAAGTGTGCATTCGGGGTTCCCACAAGGAAGTTATTGGGATTCATTGTTAGCTGTCGAGGGATTAAGCTAGATCCATCTAAAGTGAAGGCCATTTAGGAGTTACCGCCACCTAGGAACAAAACGTATGTGATGAGCTTCCTGAGACGTCTCAACTATATCAGTCATTTCATAGCACAGTCAATGGTCATATGTGAACCATCTTCAAGATGCTGAGGAAAGATGTCGAGACAAGCTAGACCGAGGATTTTCAGAAAGCCTTCGACAAAATCAAGTACTTATCCCCACCACCAATTTTAGTCCCGCCAGAGCTGGGGCGACCTTTGTTACTCTATCTATTTGTGTTGGATGGAACCTTCGGATGCATTCTGGGACAACACGACGAGATAAGAAGAAAAGAGCAAGCCATATACTACATGCGTAAGAAGTTCACACCTTACGAGGCACGATGCTCTCTACTAGAGCACACTTATTGTGCTTTGACTTCGACGACCCAGGAGTTGAGGCATTACTTCCGTGCCTATACTATGTACCTCACATCCATGATGGACCCTTTTAAGTATATATTTTAGAAACCCATGCCAACTGGGAAGACAGCCAAATGGCAGATACTGTTAAGTGAGTTCGATATCTTCTACGTAACTCAAAAGGCGGTCAAAGGCCAAGCATTGGCAGATCATCTTGCTGAAAATCCAGTGGGAGGAGAATATGAACACTTAAAACGTATTTATCTGATGAAGAAGTGTCGTTCATAGGGAAGGACATTACCAAAGCACATGATGGTTGGAGGATGTTCTTTGACGGAGCTATAAATTTCAAACGAGTGGGAATTGGAGTAGTTTTGGTATCAAAAACAGGTCAACATTATCCGGTATCTGCTAAACTCAGATTTTCCTACACCAACAACATGGCCAAATATGAAGCCTGCATACTGTGAGCACGTGATTTTTGCCCTAAGCAATTTTATTCCAAAAAGATTCAAATAAATAATTTCTTATTATTTTACCATTTTGCGAATTTTTGTTGAAATTGGTGTTAATTGTTGCATTTTAATTCATACTAAAGAATAAATATAAAAATAAAAAAATACACATACATTAGGGGGTTTAATTTTACAAAATCTAGTATTAATTCATTTTTAAAGAAAAAATCAAAATTAAAAAAATATATAATAACATTTTGCACTTTAATTGAAATTATCATAAAAATAGAAATATAATCAGAAAATAAATACAAAATACAAAAGAAAAATACAGAAATATGGAAAAATAAAATACAAAAAATAGCAATACAAAAATAATACAGGTGAGAATAATTGTAAAAAATATATAAGATTGAAAATACAAAGACAAAGGAAAATAATTTGGGCCAAACACCCCTCCAAGCCCAAAACAAATTAGATAACCCAGTCTACCAGCTTAGCCCAAATCCGGTCAGCCTAATAATATTCTAAACGACCCCGTTTAAATAAAAGATCTGGGTCGTTCACTCAACTGATCCAATGGACATGTGATGAAGGCCACTTAATAAAGAAACGACGTCGTGTTAAAAAGCTAATCTAGACCGTTCATTCATCCGATCTAACGGATATGGTCATATCTTCATTAAAACACAAACGGCACCATTTTAAATGTAATAAATCTGAGTCGTCGATTCATGTGATATAACGGTCTCAAATCATTAATTGGTATTAAATATACAAAAATGTTACACCCCTGTATCATTTCATCTTCTTCTCTTAATTCAAACCCTAGCCGCCTTAATATTCTCCCAAAGCCCGCCGGAACCCTCGCTGGCGGGAGACGCCACCACCACCAAACCTTCCAGCCTTTACACCCCTGAACCGCCTTGACCTCCCCTTCTCACCCCTCTACTCTGTTTCCCTCAAAACACACCGGAAATCCTCGAATATTAGATTTAGTGTCGCCGGAACTCTACTCCGGCGAACACAACATAAGCCAAATCCTTCACCACTAACACCCCGGACACCTCTCAACACCCTCTTCCCACCCATGCACCCCGTTTTTCTCAAATCAGCCCCCTTTATCTCGAATATGCAATTGAACATCACTGGAACCCTACTACGGCGAGTAACCTTTCACCCAAAAATGTCCAAAATCACACCATAAGCACTATTTGACGTCCTGAATCCATATTCGAAGTCTTTAAATCGAAATCCTTGGAACATCAAAATATTGAAAGGATCTACCGGAAAGTCAAGAAATTTGAAGAAAGAAAGAACAGAAGAAAAGAAAGAAAAGAAGAAAGAACAAAAAAGGAAGAAAGAAAAGAAAAAATAACGAAGAAAAGAAAGCTAAGTGTCTTGTTCCCTTTGTTTTTCAATTTTAATTTTTCTATGTGTATCCATTTGTTCATCTTTGATCTTGATTCTTCTTGACTATCATTTGTCCTCTGTTTGTTTGGTAAATCTGTTAATATTTTGAAATTTAAGGGAATAATAATAAATCTTAATAAAATCAGTCTTAGGAATTAAATAGATTTTAATAACCCTAAATAGATTTTTATGTTAATTTTGATATTAATTAGGGTTAATTTCCTATAGTTCTAGAGCCTGACTTTTATGATTTCGGGATTCTGTTTTGTTTTTGTTAAGATTGATAATTAGAAGTTTTGATTAAATTTGTTTGTAATTAGTATGATTTCTGAAATAATTGAGTATTAATTGATAGAGTTAGGGATTTTGGTTATAGCTGACTGCTAACTAGTTCACTTGGTAAATAACTCTGAAAATTAGTTTTAGGGTTAAAGGTTAAAAGCAGTGGGGTCGTGGGGTAAAAAAGGGTTTGGTAATAGGGGTGGTTTGGGGAATACTAAATTAGTTTAATTGTAATAATTCTAAGGGAGTGAGGGCAGACTTGGGAACATAAAATGGCTTAATTGTAATAAACCTAAGGGACTAAGGGTAATTTGGGCATAAGAAAAGGTTAAAAGGGTAGATTTTCTAGAGAAGTGGGGGTAAGATGGGAAATGTACCAAAATAGAATGTTCTAGATAGGTAAATAAGGGTAATTCTCCATAAATACAGGGCAGTAATTCACTAATTAATAAACAATAAGGGTGAAATTGAAATAAAAAAGGACCATTCTGAAATTAACAGAGATTGGTTTTTCCTCCATTTTGAAACCTATAAATAGACCCCTTGGGGTCTCATTTCAAAAAGTTTTGGAACCCTGTAAGTTTTTGAACCCCACAAGTTTAGAAAAAACCCTAGAAAACTTCTGAAACCTGAGAAATATCAATTCTCCATTCAAAGCCCTAAAACTCTACTGATCTCTGATCGATTAGTATTTGTTGTGTTGATTTTTCTGTTTTGCTGATCGATCCATGCTTGCTGTGGTATTTTACTGGATTTTTCTTAATTAAATCAATTAGTTGTGGTTGTTTCACCGGTTTTTCTGATTGATCTCTGGTTATTGCAAATTAATCTGGTGTTGATTGAGCTGTGGCCAATTGTTGTTGACGTTCTGTTGTTGATCCTTTTCTGTTGTTGTGACCTAGAATCTCATTGAGTTTCATCTTATTTCCAGGTACATCTCAATTATTTGAAGCTGTAATCGCATGTTGAAGAGAAAATGAAGTTGTTTTGTTTTAGTTTATTGTTATTTTCCTCTCTTTTTTTATCAATATAGAATCAGAAATATTTGTATTCATTTAGGGCTAGTCTAATTGTAATTGAATTTTAATTTCTCGGACTGGACTGGTACATTCAAACTTTGCTTATGATAGATCTTGTATTAGTATCTCGTAGGATATGCAGTCTTATAATTAATAGGACTGTGATAAAACTAGGAGATTAAAATGTTAAAAGTGATAGCTATACTTAGGTTTCAGGATATAATTCGGAAGTTGTGCATATCAGTAGCTTTTCTTCTGAAAAAAAAATAGATCAATCTAAGTGTATGACTAGTTGAAAATAGCGAGTTTATAACTATTCCGTTTTTTTTTTAGAAAAAAAATTTCAGTATCTGAAAGTTAAAATCAATATTGACATTATTTCTGCGATGATACCTTAATTTTGAATTAGGTTGTATGACTTGTATTAATATAGTTCGAATGTTATCATTTTAGTTTCACCGAAACTGCAATAAAGGATTACACATTATTTCTGGATTTCCAGTATTTTCTATAGTAAATATAGGTCATTAAAGAATTGTAATTTAGTTGAAACATTTGATTCTCAATAAAGGTAATTTCAGTTAACATGAAGAAGTCAATCTTAAGTTCATAAAAACAACAGAAAATGACCACATTGAATAGAATAAAAATGTTTTCACAATTTTGAATAGGTAAACAAAATTGTTTCTTTGTTAATCATAGTTAAATACATACTGATAATTTTGAATGAAGTATGCACGAAATATGTAAGGCATGGTTTGTGTTGATATATTTTAATTTTTGTTGTTAATGTCTAAGTGTAGTCCATTGAGAGCAAGTTTAAGGCCTAAATTTTTTTTGAATTAAATAAGCAGTAAATAAAGCATTTTGTATAATGAAATTAACTAGAATTTTTATGATTTTTTAGGGACAAAAACAAATAGAGAATATAGTTTACCTTAGGATTGGCCTTTAATAAAAATTGAGATGAGCCTCGCCCATTAAAACGAATGAATCGCGAGGCCCTCAATAATTACTTACAAAAAATATATATATATTAGGATTGGAATGGACCGTTTAGCGAATTTCACGGTCTTTCCCAAAGTTAATTAACGCGTAGACGCTTTAGGCATGATTATTAATAATATTACCTTCTTAATACGGGTGTGCATTTCATGCGACCTAAATCCAAATCTCAACGAAGCCGAAATGTGTTAAAGGCCACAGGCGTACTGGTACGGTGTGGTCCGAAATACATTTTCACGACGTTGCAATTCTTGTAAAAAATAAATAATAAATCGGAATATCAATAAATGCATATAAATGGGATATATATGAAAATTAGATAAAAACAAATACAACAGTTGAGCGACCGTGCTAAAACCACGGAATCCGGGAATGCCTAACACCTTCTCCTGGGTTAACAGAATTCCTTATCCGAATTTCTGGTTCGCAGACTGTTAACAGAGTCAAACTTTCCTCGGTTCGGGATTCAACCGGTGACTTGGTACACCATTAATCTCCCAAGTGGCGACTCTGAATTTAAATAAATAAATCCCGTTCCGACTGTCCTTAAATTGGAAAAACTCCTTCCTTTTATTATATCCCTTCCCGGGTGTAGTAATAGCGGTAAAGAGGAGTTGTGACAGCTCTGGCGACTCTGCTGGGGATAAGAACCCATAACATTTTGTTCAGGGTTCAGAATTCGAGCTTAGATAATTTGTTGTATTTGGTTAGATCTGATTTTCCTATATGTTCCATGCCTACTGTACTAAATGTTTTACCGCTTTGATATTATTTGAACCGTACATAAATTGTGTTGAAGCCCTTTTCTTCTCACCTCCGGGGATGTACTTACTGGTTGAGACTCCCTATTCTGTTACTGTCAATACCCTAAAATAAGAAAGAGGCCGGACAAGTTACTAAGCCGGATAGCCTTTTGGTTCCCGGTACGTAGCCCCCTCCTCGTCTCGAGTTGTCCGCTCGGCTACACAGTCTAGAACAAATAACCAGGTTTTGAACCTAGAAATAGGGACGTTTATTTGCATCGCATATGACTTAGGGGACTCAACACAGGGGTTGGGTCCATCTAGGACAGGTAACCCAAAAAATGAAAAGTCCATCATGATTATGTGTTGCATTTATTTGTCTCGGACCATCATGTTGACCGGTTAGGGAAAAAATGGAGAGAAAAGAAATTTTTTGTAAAATTAAGAGAAAAGAAAAGAGAAAATAACAATTGTTGATTTTAGAAGAAAAACCGATATTTAAATGCTGTCAAAACTCTGTCGAAATTTTGTGAAGGAATAGAAAGATTGTTGATTTTTAGTAATTTGTTTTTGGGTTATTGAAAATAAATAAAAATCGATATTTTGTTTTGTTTTCAAAAAATTAAAAAAAATATATATAGTTGGTTTTGCCAATAAAAATAGAAAATTTTGTTTTAAAAAATAGTTTGGATATTCAATTTTTGCCAAAATTAGAAAAAAAAAATGGTCTGTTTTAAAAAATAATTTGTTAATTGGCCCGAACTACGCTTGTTTGATTTTCGTCTTTCGGGGCGTGATACGTAGGAAACCCTTAACGGTTCCAACCACTTCTTTTTTGTAAATAATCAAAAATATCAAATTTAGTCATAAATCAAGTGATGCCTTTTTGTCAAAATAACCGAATGTCCCTAAAAGGCGTCGGAAGGCTGTTTATGCAAAATGGCCACTTTTTGATTTATTCCCCAATATCAACGGGCACAGCCTTAAAATCTTCATTTGAAATGCTGAAAGGCTCTATTTGCAAAATTGAGCTTAGAATTGTGAAAAAATATATATATTGTTTTTTAGGATATAATAAGGGATTAAAGTCACCATAATAAATGTGCAGGATCAGCACGATTCGAAATGAACCAATTTTAAGCATGCATAAAATCCCTTTGGAGTTGCATCTGTGGTGGAATGATTTGGGAGAAGAAGGGCAAAAGGAAGTCAATAAATACCTGAAGGGACTTACCGATTTATTACCCCGAGGTAATATCATCAAGGCATTAATTACTTGTTGGGACCCAGCTCATAATGTATTTTATTTCTCGGACTTTGAGCTTACCCCGACCTTAGAGGAAATGGCATATTATATCGGAAAGGATGAGGTTCCTCTGAGGCACAAATACTTGATCGCTCCAAGAATCGTAGCTGTACACAGATTTCTGGACTCCTTGAAAATAGTCAGAACTGTTCATAACCCAGACTTGGTAGATGGCTTCTGTACTCTAAATTTCGTATATCAACGATACGGCCACAATGGAGGGTTTAACAACCCAGAAAGCAAAATATGTAGCAAGGGAAATCGTCAGAAATGGGAAGAACATCGACGTTTTGCTTTTATGGTAGCTTTTCTGGGGTTGATGGTGTTTCCAAGAAAGGATGGGAATATTGATATAAAGGTAGCCGGGGTTGTTAGTACATTAATTACCCAGGATAAGAGTACTCTAGCACCGATGATATTAGCTGACATATTTCGTGCTCTTACTGCTTGCAAGGCTGGGGAAACTTTCTTTACAGGGTGCAGTTTGTTATTACAAATGTGGATGATTGAGCATCTGTGTCATCGTCCTCAATTCTTGAGTTACGGGTCTCCAGAGAAAACATGCATAGAAGAATTCCACACAAGGATTAAAGGGTTCAAATTGCCAGAAAGGTTCACGAGTTGGACAACATATTTTAGGTCCCTCACTGCTAGCCAATACAGTATCCAGATAAGAATTATATTGATACTATCCTGGTGAGGATTCATAATCAGCCAGCATATTATGCCAATGTTGAAGAAGAAATAGATGGAAAACCTTGGTTCCATAACATCAAGGAATATTTGACGAAAATAGAATATCCGGAGCATGCAAACTACACTTGGAAATGCACACCCCGGAGAATGTCCAATCACTTCTTCCATAGCGGAGGAAATTTGTACCGGAGAACTCTTGATTTGGGACTGCTAAGATGTGTCCTTGCAAAAAAGGCTTCCAAGCTACTTGAGGAAATACATGCTGGGACCTACGGCCCACATATGAATGGTTTTGTGTTAGCTAAGAAGATACTTAGGTCCGATTACTTTTGGAAGACCATGGAGACAGATTTTGTCATGTATGCCCGTAAATGCTACCAATGCCAAGTGCATGCCGATATGATATGCCGCCAAATGAGCTCAATGCATCAATCTCACCTTGGCCATTTGCGGCCTGGGTAATGGATGTCATCAGTCCGATCGAGCCCATTGCTTTAAATTGGCATAGGTTTATTCTAGTAGCCATTGATTACTTCACAAAATCGGTAGAGGCTGCATCTTACAAAGCTTTAACCAAGAAGGTCATCGCGGACTTTGTTAAAGATCGTATTGTTTGATAGTTCGGAGTTCCTGAGTTCATTGTTACTGATAACGCCGCAAACCTAAATAGTGATCTGATGAAAACCATGTGTGAAGCTTTCAAAATCAAGCTCATGAACTCCATAGCGTACAGACCTCAGATGAATGGAGCTGTAGAAGCCTCCAACAAAAACATCAATAAAATACTAAGAAAGATTGTAGAAAACCACAAACAATGGCTTCATTTTGCTCTGTTGGGATACCGTACTATAGTTCGCACATCAACCGGGGCAACTCCCTATACGCTTGTTTATGGTACCAAAGTTGTCATCCAGCTGAGGTAGAAATTCCTTCTTTAAGAATCATACAGAAATCTGAACTCAGCGATGCAGAATGGATAAGGAGCTGCTATGAAAAATTGGCCCTCATAGATGGAAAAAGGATGAACGCAGTATGTCACGATTAGCTTTACCAAAACAGAATGTCTAGAGCTTTCAATAAAAGGGTCAAACCAAGGCAATTTGCACCAGGACAGTTAGTGCTGAAGAAGATCTTCCCACACAAAGATGAAGCCAAAGGAAAATTCTCTCCCAAGTGGCAAGGTCCTTACATGGTTCATAGGATGTTAATAGGAGGAGCACTCATACTTGCAGAAATAGACGTAGATATTTGGACAAAACCAATCAATTCAAACGCAGTCAAGAGATACTATGCTTAGATTATTTACTTTTCCTCATCTAATGTAATTGAACTACGCTTGATCTGATTCTCATTTAAGAGGGGATACGTAGGTAGCCTTATGGGTTCAGCAATATCATAATAAAATTTTCATTTCCCCGCAAAATCTAAAACTTGGGCAGAATTTTGAGGAGGATCCTCTAAATTCTAGAGCAAGTCCATCCAACACCAACATATGTCAGACGGTCAGAAATCACTTAAGAAACTAGGACAAAAATTTTGAGAAGGATTCTCAAAATTTCGAAGAAGTTTCAACAAAGTTCGCAAACAGCTGAAGGATCATCCACTAAAACTGGGGCAGGATTTTGAGGAGGACCCTCAAAATTCTAATATAAGAAAACTGCAATGTCTCTGAAATGTGTTATAGTCACTAGTTCATCTAAAACTCACTTGTATCTCAATATGCTTCTAAAATGACTCTATTTTTATCAATAATTGCATATTTTCAAACACCCCATTTTTTCATAACAGTCAAGAGTTACCCAGGGAAACTCAAATAAGGCCTTCAGAATGGAACAAAGCAAGGCCAGCAGACAAAAGCACGAACCAACCTCCCCTCACCAAACTTATAATTTTTCTTTGAAAGCAGGCACATTTGTTGTAGTGATATCATTCGCAAGCATGTATACACAAAGAAAATTCACTATCATTTCGTCCATCAGACACCGAATATTTATCCAACTAGGAAATATACTACTTCTTTTAAAACTCGCTCTTTGCATTAGACTAAGCCTTGTCCCGTATATTTGCACGAGGCTAATCCTCGCCTACGTATTTGCATGAGACTAATCCTTGCCTCCATGTCTGCATGAGGATAATCCCTGCCTTCACGCCTGCATGAGGCTAATCCTTGCCTTCATACCTGTATGAGGCTAATCGTTGCCTCCATATCTGTATGAGGCTAATCCTTGCCTCCATACTTGCATGAGGCTAATCCTTGCCTCCTACCTGCATGAGTCTAATCCTCTCCTCCATATTTGTATGAGGCTAATCCTCGCTAGGGGTGTGCATTTGAATCGGTTTATCGATAAATCGAATTGATTATTTGTTATCGGTTTATCGGTTTATCGATTTCGATTTCGATTTCAATTTCAAAATTTTCCTTATCAAGTTATCGATTTCGATTTCGATTTTAACCTTTCGGTTTATTGGTTTATTGATAAACCGATAAGAAATACCAAAAAGATAAATATGCCCTTATTTTATAATACTACCATTTCCCTTCACTTAAGTTAAGTCCCTACCCTAACCGGCTAACCCTATTTTCCTCCCTTCTTCATCTTCAGCGCCGCTTCTCTTCACTCTTCACTGTGCATGCGTAAACCCAAAAATAAAAGGGTTTTCAGTCTTCACTTTCTGCTTAGTCCGGTCCGGTGCTTCTCAGTTCTGTCTATTGTCATTCTTCCCGGTTTCCTAAAAGCTCTGGCGACCTCTGTGCATCAGCTAATCCTCAGGTATTTCTTAGTTATTAAAAAAGAATGTAACAAATGTCAGTACTTCTAACATTGAAATTATGAAATACCAACCATGAATTGTTGAAAATGAAGTTTCAAAGATTTGTATGTTAAAAATCTGTTGTTCAACTGCAAAATGGTATCCCACTTGTGTTAAAGTAAATGGGCTATTTAGAATGCTCGAATACTACTAAATAAATGCATTCATCTTAGATGGAGCCGCATGAAATTACTTTAAACAGGATTAGCCCAAATTTCCATCCTCCCGGGTTAGATAATCTAAAGTTTGTTCTAGAAGTTACTCGGGAGTTTAATCATTTGGAGGTCAATCACTTATTTCAGCTTATGTGGAAGAAAATAACCTAACAATTACTTATTCTATTTGGAAATAAAGCTAATTCTAATTTGGAATCAACTCATACATGAACTCATGAAGATGCCCTTCTCACTTGTTTTGAGGAGACTGCAAAAAGTAGTAGCATTTCATATTCTCTGTCATTTTCACTTGGATTTAATACATTGACAGTTTGTAGTTTGGCCTCTTATAGCAGATTGGTTACCATTGTTATTAGGTTATCATAGAGATTTGCCTATAATTACTTTAGAAGGACTTGATTGTATAAATATATTTTACACCTTGAGTGAATAAAACTTGAACTCTACGCACTTTGCTATCAGAGATGTTACTGATATGCAAATTCAGAAAGAAGGGTATCCTGGTAAACTGAGTCTAAGAAATACAACAGTTTGTATTTGCCATTTATGTGAGAGGCCTTGATTAATGAGGAGGCGTAAACACAATCCAGATCTTATTTTAATCTGTTATTGCTTGTGCTTTTTAAGTTTTTTATCACTTAGACATGTTCAATTAATGACTAGTTATCTTCAGTGTTATTCAGGGTCAAAACAGAAGCAAGAATTATTTAAGATTGAACCAAGAGGTGTGCGACTCTGAAGGTTGGGCTTGTCTTTTTAGTACAACCAAGTTGCAAACTCGTTTAATACTGTAAGTTACATTCTTCATTCACTTCACATGGCTGAAAATGATAATATTGATAAAGTAGCTGATGAAAGTAAAGGTTTCGAGTCTATGGTTGCAACTACTCACTCGACAGTTTCAAAACAAAGGAGAAAACGATCTCGGGCATGGGATTTTTTTGAAGAAAAAGTTGATGCTAAAGGAAATAATAAATATGCATGTAGATTTTGTGGACAAGAATATTTTGAGACAAAAGTCAAAAGTATGACACAAATGAATGGTCATATCGATAAATGTCCAAAGAATCCTTACAAAGTTGAAAAAGGTCAAAAACTATTACAATTTCAAACATTACCGGGGGGTAATAAAGGTGGTCTTATTCCATGGAAATTTGAACAAGAAGAGTGTAGGATGGCTTTGTGTCGTATGGTGATTGTTGATGAACTTCCGTTTAGTTTTGTTGAGAGGGAAGGCTTTAGAAACTTTATGAAAGTGGCACAACCTTGTTGTCATATTCCTTCCCGTACTACTGTTACACGGGATTATTTTACTCTTTTTACTGTGGAAAAAATAAATTAATGAAGTTTCTTAAAGGAACACGTCAAAGAGTAAGTTTAACCACTGATACATGGACTTCTATTCAAAAAAATTAACTATATGTGCATCACAACCCACTGGATTGATAGTGAATGGATTATGCATAAAAGAATTATTAACTTTTCTCCAATTACTAGTCATAAAGGTGAAGATATGGCAAGGTGTATTATTGATTATTTACGTGAGTGGGGTTTGCAAAAGATTTTCACTGTCACAGTTGACAATGCTAGTTCAAAATGATTTTCATTGCTTGTGTTTTGGATCCTCGCTACAAGTTTACTACTGTTAGTTTTGTACTTAAGAAGATGTTTGGAGATGAAGGGACAATTATTGAAAAAGAGGTTCATACTTATATGAGTTTATTGTTTAATGAGTATGTCTCTAAGTCGATTTCAAAAGATACTGGTGATAACGTTTCTACCTCTTTGCCAAGCTCTTCATTTAGCACAATGGAAACTTCAACTCCTGGTTTAGGTGAACTTTTAGATGAAATAAGGAAATATAAAGCTGCAAGTGGAGGTGTAGATTCTAAAACAGAATTGGAAAAGTATCTTGCAGAAGATCCTGAAAATGAAAGACCGGACTTTGATATCTTGGTTTGGTGGAAGGTCAACTCACCTAGATTTCCTATTCTTGCTAAGATGGCTCGAGATGTGCTTGCTATTCCTATTTCAAGTGTGGCATATGAAAGTGCATTTAGTACCAGAGGGTGTATTCTTGACCAATTTAGGAGTTCATTAACTCCTAAATTGGATGAAACTCTAGTGTGCCTTCAAGATTGGCTTCGGAGTGAATCACTTCCTGTAAATATTGAGGAAGATTTAGATTTTCTTGAGACACTCGAGGAAGGTATGTATATTTTAATTAATTTTATTGTATTGCTTAAGATAGTTAAATAATATATTAATTGCTTGACTTGTTAATATATTTTCTTATTAGATTTTACTAATCTTGGCAAAAAAGCTTCCACCGACGATGTTTGCTAGAGTTTTTTAGTTGCTATGTAAGTTCTCTATTTTAAATAATATACTTGTAAAAGAATGTGATGTATTAAAAAGTTCTTAATATTTTTTTCTTTAATAAATTGAGGGTTGATTCTTGATTTGCTGCCCATTATAGCTATAACATGGACGTTGAAGTTGGACTCGTGAAGTTGAACTTGATTTGCTGCTCAATGATTTACTGCCCATCAACTAGTGATTCGCAAGTTGTTGGAACTTCATTTTCTTTTGTTGTACCATTTTTGCCACAGTTATCATCGCAAGTAAATGAGCTGCGTATGGCAAGATCGTGTTCATTTTTGTTGCAATAGCTTCTTTTGCTGGAAATCATGTCTTATTTACATTTTATGTATGGCAAGATCGTGTGTGCTTCTGTTTAGCTTTTGTGCTTTTGTGCACAAAAGCTAGTATGTTTTTGTTTAGCTTGTTGTATAGGTTGGTAACATTTATACAGAGGAAGGTTTTGGCTTGTGCTTGCTTTTGGGGTCATATGTCTTGTGTCGTTGGTTTTGGCTTGTGCTTCCATAGCAACTTGTGATGTGATCTGATGTATAATTTGTTTTGAGAGCTCTTGTTTTACGTAATTAATCTCTTTTTACTTTTTACTCGTATAAGAGTTCTGGTTTTGGCTTGTGCTCGTAATTAATCGCTTGTTTACGTAATTACTCGTATAATCTGGTTTTGGCTTGTGCTTCCATACGAGTTCGTTTTAGTAATTAATCTCTTTTTGCTACTTGAACAATTGACCTTTCTTTGGTGTAATTGCTCTCTTTTTAGCTTTTACTCGTGTGACCAACGCTTTAGTAATTACTCATAGAAATAGTGCGAAATGAAATAGCTGTGCATCTGTTTGTCTTGGTAACCTATGGTTATCTGTGATCCCTCTTGGCTTATTGGTGTTATCGATAACTGAATCGATAAGCCCCAAAAATCGATAAATCGAAATCAAAAAAATTTAAACCTTATTGAAACGATAACGATAAGCATATGTAAAAATCGATAATCGATAAGTAATTATCGATAAGGGTCAAAATCTAATCGATAAATCGAATGCACACCCATAATCCTCGCATCCATATTTTCACGAGGCTTATCCTTGCCTCCATATTTGCATGAGGCTAATCCTTATCTCCATATCTGCATAAGGCTAATCTATGCCTCCATACTTGCATGAGGCTAATCATTGCCTCCATATTTGCATGAGGCTAATACTTGCCTCCATATTTGCATGAGGCTAATCCTTGCCTCCATATTTGCATGAGGCTAATCTTTGCATCCATATTTGCATGAGGTTAATCCTTGCCTCCATATCTGCATGAGGCTAATCCCTACCTCCCTGCCTGCATGAGGCTAATCCCTACCTCCATATCTGCATGAGGCTAATCCCTGCCTCCATATTTGCATGAGGCTAATCCTTGTCGTTCATATTTGCATGAGGCTAATCCTGTCTCCACGTCTGCATGAAGCTAATCCTTGCTTCTATGTTTTCATGAGACTAAGAACTCCCCCCCCCCCTCCTCCCACATAAATATTGCTCTATTCTGGTACTATTTACTTGCTTTTCAATCGGGCTAAGCTCCACCCTTTATTTCACAAGACTAAGCCTTGACTTGGTAGCATCATATTATTGCATCTCATGGGCTGAAATATTCCCAACCTATCTGAAGACGTCATAGTCTAAAAGGCATCATCCTCCTAGCCGGAGGGCACCATGCCATGGCCTGAGGACCTCTCAAATTTGCATATTATTATTCAAAGGCATCATGGTTCGGAGGCCCCATCTACATGGCCCGAGAACACCATTTCATGGCATGTGAATCCCTTACTAAACAATTTACGGCCCAGGACATCATGGTCCGAGGACGTCATCCTTAACCGTCCGAAGACAACTTTTATGATCCAAAAGGGAATCTTCATCATATTTAAATTTTCACACAAATACATGTTCGTAGCATCTCTCTATTTGCAGGTGACCAGCAAGCAACCGTTATCCTAGCACGAGCGACCTCGCTCCAGTTCCTTCATACTATGTCAAACTTAACTATTCACCACTCTTGCATTCACTCCAAAATCTCGCGTCCGTTCTTGCAATGACTTCATCGGTATATTCCGCCAATGAATCAAGAATTATGCATGGCTTGATTCGTGTAAAACTAGGGATATGCAGGCAACTCAAGACTGAAGTCCGGCCTCTATCTTTCAAAAATAACCCATTTGGTCACAATTGGTCATCATTTCTTTACCTGAAAACTCTTTTATCCTTCCAGGATAAAGAGGGGAAGTTGTTGATACCCAACTTTTCCTCACATATTTTAAACATGTATATATACTTTCAAAATAATACGTATGCAGTTATAAGTATGCATACGTTTTTTATAATTTTTCCATAGTTTTAAAAGGTCCAAATTAATTTAATTCTTCTCTTTTATTATATAAATATCCAATAATTATCCTTCAAATTACTTTTGTGATAATTTAGTCATCGAAATTCATCATGTATGCCAACATAGTGTTTAAATATTTTTAGTGCTTTTTTGTAATTAAATTTAAATTTTTAGGCTAAATTACAAATCTTTGCAATAATAGCACATACTAATGTATAATTACATTATTTATGCATAAATGGTCTTTTATATTTCTAAAATATTGGATAGCTATTTTAAATTATTTTAGTACGCAAATATATTTTTTGGTATTCATTTATTATTTTTATAAATTATTTAGTTATTAAAATTATCTATTTAAAATCTGACCTTATTTTTATTCAAAGTTAACCCAATACCCAGCCCAATTTTAACCTAAACCTACCCAGCCCAAACCTTAATGCCCGACCTGGCCCCAATCGCATTCAATCTCGCCCGTTGATCATAGAGAACAACAATCACAATTAACCCTTTCCTAAATGAAACTAAATGACCCCCCCTAAACCCAGTCATTCTCACCCACACAGCCGCACTAAAATTCCTTTCCTCTCCAATGCTCTCAAAACCTAAACTTAATTGGACCTCTTCGTCACTCATCTATGGCTATTCATGGTGGTTTATCACCACCCACAGGCCTCTAATGGCCTCCCTTTTATTGGTCTCAACATCTCCAGGGTCCTCAAGGGACCAGGGTTAGTCCGTTTGCATCTATGGACCTTTCATGCCTGCTGATCAAGTTTGATTCTAAGTAAGATCTTCCTATATCGCCTTAGATCTACGTGTTTCTAAGCTTGCTTCTTCACCTATGTGTTGTTCTTCTCGAAACCCTAAATTCTTCCTTCTTAACTTCATAGATCTATACATATTTGAGATGTTTGGACCTATTTCATATGATTTTTTACAAAAAAAAAAACTTCTGATTTTTTGTTCTTCTAGCTCCTGAGGCTCATGTTTCATTTATTTTAGTTGCAGAAAAAAATGGAGGACCTGAAGCGCCTTTGGAATGAAGTTGGCCCAGCCAAGCGCGAGTATGATGAGTTAACGACTTAGGTAGACGCTCATGCTTCGGCGAAGAAGGGTGCTCTAGCTAAAGATTTCGCCCTTGAGGTTCAACTTCCCTTAGCTCGTGGTAATAGCTTGGTTCGAATAGATATGATTATGAAGCTCGAGTCTGAGCTTTTGAAGATAAAGGATGAGGTTGTGGATGCTCGGGCTGAAGCTGTAATGAGTCGAATTAAGGCTGACCAGAAAGTGGCGGTCTATTTGAATGACACTATCGATGCTCAAGCTGAGCCGAGAAGGACTCTTGATTGTGAGGGCAGCAACAAGGAATATGCTCGTTGCAAGTCTCGAAGATAAACCTTCGAGGAGATCCATGCTAGGGGCTTTGACTTCTCGAAAGAGGTGAAACAGGCGAGGGCGGAAGAATGTAGCCCTAAGTCACTTCTGTCTGACGCCAAGGATAGCGAGGATGAGGCCGAAGAGCCATAGTTTCCAAGGAGACATAGATTTCTTTTTCTGATTTTGTACATAGTACTTTTGAAGTATGTTGTAAATGGAACTTGTATTTTTTCGCATATATCTATAAAAGGAAAGCTTCGCGATTGCCTTTCTCCTCTATTTCTTTTTGCCTTGATTTTAGCCAGATGAACTGGTTTTAGAAGGAATCCTTAGATTCATGGAATGGCTCTGAGTCTTATTAAGTTGTCCTGTAGGCTCTTATGCACTTGGTCGATATAACCTTTTAGCATAATCCGGCATTTGAGCTCTTATGCTTGTGTACTTAGGCGTGTCTGGTCAACTGTTTTGGTTTCAGTCTCTGAGTCAGGTATCAACTTGAGCTCATTCGACCCTAAAATTTTTTGAATTGCAAGCAAGACCTTAGGCTCTTACGCACCGGGTCGGCGCGACCTTCGGTTTTAGAGCTGGCGACAGTGGCTGTTATGCGTTTGGTCGGTGCGACCTTCGATTTTAATGTTGGCAATACCGGCTCTTACGCTTTTGCTCTTAGGCATATTTAGTTAACTGTTTTGGGTTCAGTCTCCTAATCGAGTTTCGACTCGAGCTCATTCGACCCTCAAGTTCTTTAATTACAAGTTGGTCCTTAGGCTCTTACGCATTGGGTCGGTGCGACCTTTTGTGTGGGCTGGCGATAATGGCTCTTACGCCTTGGGTCGATGTGACCTTTTATATGGGCTGGCAACAGTGGCTATTATGCCTTGGGTCGATGCAACCTCTAATATAGGCTTTATTTTTCCCTCTTAAGGACTTTTTGAAATAATGTTTGCCTAACTCTTCGACGGTTTGATAAAAACCTCGATTGTGAGTCATTATATGGCAATGATCGAGCACCTCAGGAGGTTTGGGTCGGTGACTGAGTATCTTGAAGCTGTGTTTAGGAGCTGACATGGTCGAAGCGCTTTTGCCTATGTCGAGGGTGGCCTAATTAACTGGTTCTTTACGAAGTATATTCGAAGTAATTGAAGTCTTGTAATTTTATAGCGATGGTCGGGCATCTCCGAATCGCATTAGTTTGGATGGTACGGCCTTATGACCGTAGTCATTTGTGTTTGGCCGGAGCCTTTCACTCCCGAATGAAGTAGTCTCCGTGTTTATATCGAGGTTATACCTTTTTAGAGGTCTTACAAGTTTGATATATAGCCTTAACTTTGAGATCAGGTTTACGACTTTAGTAAGGTCTTACATGTTTTACATGCCTTTGAGGTCTTACAGTTTTGGATACTTGGTAAAACTATGGTTCATGTGTTGCTTGAGGTCTTACTGATATTGTTGTTGCCTTGTACAGGTCTTACGAGACTGAGGCTTCCCACATATGGTCTTATGGCCTCAGGCTTTGATAAATTGATGGAGATGGCGATTAACGGCAGTCCCCAAGTCATTGGGGATTTCTTGGCTCGAGAGTTGTTACTTGTAAACTTGGTATTGCCTCATCGAGGGCTTACGATTTTAGAGTTTCCGACCCGGAGGTCATATGGCTTGGGTTTTCGATGCCAGTCCCCGAGTATTCGGGATGTTTTTGGCTCTGGGGTTGTTTTGTGATCTCGTTGTTGCCTCATTAAGGGATCACGAGTTTGAAGCTCTGACCCAGGGTTCATACTGTTCCGAGTTGTTGATGCTAGTCCCCGAGTATTCGGGATGTTTTTTGGCTCTAGGGCTATTTTTTGCAAAAAAAATGTCGAGCTTCCTTGAAACGCAAAATGCTTTTGGGAAGTATACACATGCCTTTTTTGTTAGGGACTTGGTTATTCTATGCGGACACGGTTCGTTTGACCGTTTGGTTCGGTACATTATTTTCCTATAGAGACCCCACTTAGCATGTCTAGGCTTCTCCGAGTAGGTGACCATCTAGGGGGATGCCCCCCTCCCCCCAGTGTTCAAGGTTGATTGCCAAAGAAGCCTTGAATACTTGTTGAATCTTCCTTAGGTAGCATATGGATATTGCCTCGTTAAAAATCTTGCCGGTAAAACTCTTTTTGGGAAAAAACTCGGTCGAAGGAAAATAGTGCAACGCATGCTTTTGAAACCTAAGGCCTTCGAGTTGGAGAGTGCTTTGGCCATTTTGATCGGATACCTGCACTCAGGTCAGTGTAGAATGTATTTGAAAGAGAAAAGAGACTGTCACACCTTAGTGTAGAATGTGTCAGCGATATTTTGAGCCCTGATATGTTTTAGCCGCTTGTGATAAGGACGCGGTATGGTCCCCTGATTTGTTTATTTAGGTATATCCAAGAGTGTAGCTTGTTATTGCTATTTTACTATTTGAATATCCTTCAGCTCCTTCGAAGGTGGAGGTACTAGTGTCGGGGCCACATCGTGCACCACAAACATTTCCCTCGCTGCATGTTGTACTTGTAGAAAGTCTTAATGCCATCCTTTGTCAGGAATTTCATCATTTGATGGACAGTGAATGGTACTGCTCTCATGCAGTGTATCCATGGCCTTCCGAGCAAGGCATTGTACCTCATGTCTCCCTTGATGACATGAAATTTGGCATTTTGGGTTGTGCCGGCCACGTTGACTGGGAGGGTGATTTCCCCTTTCATTGTTTCGTTCGCCGTGTTGAATCCGCTGAGGACTCGAGAGGCGGGTACGATTTGGTCAAAACTAGTCTGAGTTGCTCTACCACCCTAGACCTGATAATGTTGGCCAAGCTACCTGGATCCACAAGTATACATTTAATTCGAAATGTATTTACAAGAAAAGAGATAACTAGTGCATCGTTGTGAGGCTGAGACTAGGTCTCGATGTCCTCGACGCTGAATATGAGAGAATCCTTGGTTATGTATCCTCGAGTTCGCTTTTATCTGGTTATGGATATTTTTGTTCTTCTTATTATGGGCTCCTATAGGGAATCGATGCCTTCTAAGATCATATGGATGATAAGTTATGGCTCATTTATTTCGTTCTTCTTGGCCGCCTCTCTTTTCCGGAACTAATTTTTAGCCTGATCGCTAAGTAACTCTCAGAAGTGACCATTACTGAGTAGTCTGGCTACTTCTTCTCGGAGTTGGTGGAAATCCTCAATCCTGTGGCCATGCATGTTGTGGAATTCACACACTAAGTTTTACTGATGGCGAATACGATGTCTGATACATCGACATTGAAGTTGGATTGCCCTTCCCAGTTCCCAGGTGGTGCACTCATGTTGATCTTTTCCTAAGGTGTTAACCTCTTCAAGGATAACCCGCTCTGATACCAATTGATATTATTAACGTCAATACCACACAAGAGGGGGGGTGATTTGTGTGGTACCTAATTTTCGCGTTAGAAGAACTTGGTTCTTCTAAGTGTTCTAACTACAGCAGTTTGCGGAATAATAAGTGCTGAAAGTGAAGTGCACAGAGATTTTACGTGGAAAACACCTTGCTCAAAAGGTGAAAAAATCACGACCTACTACTCAGTAGGATTTTCCCAAACTCCACTAAATCACTGAGCCAAAAACTGCATTTACAAAACTCTTTGTAAACCTAAGGATTAACTCTAATCCCAGTGTAGCACACAACCTCAACTGTTGCGACACCTTCAAGTTAACTCTAACTTGAATACTCAAAGTACCTAATACAATTGCTTCTAAGAAAGCTGAAAGGTACAATATTAAAACCTACTACAATTGAACTAGACTTAGAACAAACACAATGATGAAACTGGTTCTTCTATCTTAGTTCATGTAGCTTCAGACGTGCACACTTGTATCTCGCATATATTGCTTGCAAATCAGACTTGCTCTTTTTGCTCTCAAATATGCTTAACTTCTGCGTATGTGCATTTCTGTAAAATAGAACAACTTGGTTATTTAATAGATTGGCAGTTAGAGTTTGATCGAGACTCCAATGCTTATCCTTAGTCGATTTGAGTCCTTAACCAATACAAACTCTCATCCTTATCCTAGCTTAGGATTGTGTTCTTTTGTCATAAGGAGACTGTCCTCCTTAGAACTCAATGCAACCTTTTCGATTCTGTTCAGAAGATATTTGATGCGCAATCTTTAATACATATCTTCCTCACGTGCCTTTCATGTGCAAAGGTTATGACTAACTGTGTCTC
>MU744180.1:28996-45130 GCA_026770625.1 Nicotiana glauca | reverse complement strand
AAATTAAATCCCCACCCGCGACCCGCCTTTTTTTAACTGAAAACTTGAACCCGCCCCGCCCCGTCCAGCAACCGCAACCGCAAACTCTTAAACCCGCAAACCCGCCCCGCCCCGTCCCGCACCCGCATCGCCCCATTGCCATCAATCTGCAGTAGCTTTTAAATGTTTCTTTCCCAACTAAAGCCAGGTACGTATTTGAGGCCTTATAACTCTAAATCCATGTGACTCTTACCAATATATGTTTGATCAGAGCAACCAATGAAACGAGGAGCAAATGACTTTGCAAAACAGTGTTTTGTAATTAATTCCCATTTTTTTAATGCATTTTTTATTTATGTAAAGTGAAAAGAGAGATGTGCTTTCATTTTTGAGCTTGCTTTTTCTCGTATTCCCTGTCTTTTGCCAATTTATGAACATAGGAGTAAAATGAAAGAAAACTTAAGCTTACTAAACCACTGAGATATGTAAAACAATGCTGCTTTCAAGACTGTATGTTCCATTTATTTGTTCTGCATCTTTGAGCAAAAATCCAGAGGGACCAGGTTTTGTTTTAGGTTTTAAGAACTCAAGTTTAGCTACCTTGAATCATATTTCACCTTTCAGTTCTATTTCCTTTTTATTTTGGCAGATCTGCTCTTATGAGTTATGGTTGATTTTGATTTTTTGCAGATTTCGGTTGAATCAATCTGCAAAAGCGTTTAATTTTTTCTTCCAGCTAGATCTAGGTTAGCATTTGAGGCTTAAAACTCATTATTAACTGTTGCTTTTCTTGTTTACAATTGATGTTTTGTTTGATCTAGGAAACAAATAAAGAGAGAGAAGTGAATTTTTTTTTTTCATCCTACAGTTGGTGAAAGAGATGGCTTATGCTGATCTGATTTCCCTTGAACGAACTTTGGAGCAACTGGTGCAGCAAAAGCCACATTGGATTAGTGCTGAAACAAGAAGAATGGTGGACTCTCTCCTTGATAGTTTTGTGTATTTCCAAAACTTTCTTGAAGACACTAGCAAGAGAAGGCAACATTGTGAAAAATTTGAAGAGTTGGAGAGAGAGCTCAGAAATGCAGTGAATGAAGCAGAAGATGTGATAGAACTAAAGATATATGAAATTAATGAAAGAGAGGCATTATCTAACACTTTCTTGAGAACACTTCTTGAAACGGTTGATGCTCTAAAGAGGGAGGTGATGAGTTGTAGGTTTGGTAAATATAAAGTCCTTTCTGAAACAACAGATAAAAAGGCATTACATGAAACATTTTCTCCAATTGTAGAAAAGATTGATGCTGTGAAGAGGAATGTGATGGGAAGTAGTTTCGGTACAAATGAAGTTCAAGGCTATGGTGAACCTACAAATGAGGATCTGCAAACGGGTAATTCTTGCCTGGTCATTCATCTAGATATGTTGCAACACTGAATCCAGAAAATATTGTCGTGGGTCTTGAAGATGACCTCATGAGAGTCAAGAGAAGATTAATAGGGCCCCTGTCTAATCGTGATATTATCCCCATTTTGGGTATGGGGGGAATTGGAAAGACGACTCTAGCTAAAAAGGCATATGATGATCCTGAAATCAGGCATAGTTTTGACATCCATGTTTGGGTGACAGTATCTCAAGAATACCGAATTAGGGATTTGTTGTTAGGTTTTCTTTCTTGTACTTCAAATGAGATCAAAGAGACTGATGATCAACTGATGGATATGATATACAAAAAGTTAAAGTATCGGAGGTATCTTGTTGTAATGGATGATCTTTGGAGTCGTGACGTCTGGGATCTTATGACAAGAACTTTTCCCGACGATAATAATGGGAGTCGAATTATTTTGACAAGTAGGCTCAAAGATGTGGCTGTGCATGCTGACCCTGACAGCCCTCCTCACGAGATAAGCCTATTGAATGTAGATGAAAGTTGGAATTTACTTCATGACAAGGTGTTTGGAATAAAACAGGTTTGTCCTCCTGAACTAGAGGATATTGGGAAGCAAGTAGCACAAAAATGCCAAGGACTACCTTTAGCTCTTCTAGTGGTTGCAGGACATCTCTCTAAAATTGCTAGAACACCAGAAAGTTGGAAAGATGTAGCCAAAAGTGTAAATAATGTTGTTGCTGATGAACCAGATATATGTCTAGGAGTGCTTGCAATGAGTTACAATTACGTACCTAATCATCTTAAACCATGTTTCCTTTACATGGGAGTTTTTCCAGAAGATAGTGAGGTTGAGGTTGAGAGATTGATAAACTTATGGGTTTCTGAAGGTTTTCTATTGGATGAAAGGCACAAAAGCATAGAAGAAATGGGAAGAGAGTGTTTGCAGGATCTTCTTAGCAGGAATCTGTTAATGGTAAGAAAGAGGAGATGGAATAATGAGGTGAGAACATGTGGTGTCCATGATCTGATTCGCGACTTAATTTTAAGAGAAGCTGGGAAAGAGAAGTTCCTGCAGGTTACTAGAAATCATGAAGCCACTAATCCTGATGCACAGAAGCTTCGTGTTCGTCGCTACAGTTTCCATTCAAGCATTTATCAGGCTGCCTGCTGGGAGTCATCATCCAGTGATCTCACCCGAACTCTGCACTTTTTCCGTGGATTAGAAACGCCCTCTAAACAAGTTCCTCATTTTGAGCGCTTCAAACTGCTAAGAGTGTTGGTAATCTTTGACTTTATATTTCAAGATTTTCCACTTGAAGTGACAAAATTAGTACATCTCAGATACCTTGAATTCTACTGTAAAGATGATATTCACTGGTTAGTCTCAGAGCTTCATAATCTGCAGACCTTGATTTTTGGGCACCGAGGTTATAAATCTCCAACTATACCTGCATCCATCTGGAAGATGAAACATTTAAGACATCTTCACGTGAATGGTTTCTTTTCCTTCCCCCAAAGTATAATAGACAGTTTTGGGTTCTTTTCTTTTCTCTAAAATAAGCTACAAAATCTGGAGGTACTTTCCTGTCTAGCTTTGTCCAGCTGTACTTCTGAATTGTTTTCTGCTATTCCAAATCTTAAGAGACTGACAGTTCATCATGAAGAAGAGTTGTCAGAATTCGAGCGCGTGGAGATTTCCCAGCACCTAAGTAATTTTTCCCGTTTAAAAGAACTTGAAATATTGAAGTTCAGGGGCAACAGACAATACTTTCGCCGAATGCCGGGTAAATATTCTTTGCCTGCATCTCTGAACAGCTTGACTTTAACAGATACTTGTTTACCATGGGAAGACATGGCAAATATTGTAATGTTGCCAAACCTCGAAGTGCTTAAAATTAAATACCATGGATTTTATGGTGCTTTCTGGAGATTAAATGACAACGAGATTTTTAATCAGCTTAAATTACTCCTAATTAATGAGACATACCTGAAGCACTGGGATGCTGGAAGTGTTAACTTCCCAAAGCTGCAACGCCTAGTTCTGAAAAGATGCTTCGACCTGGAAGAAATCCCTAAAGATTTTGGGGAAATTTGTACCTTGGAGTCAATAGAATTGCATAAATGCAAAACTTCCGCTGCAGCATCCGCTACAAAAATTCAAGAAGAGCAAGAGAGCATGGGGAATGATTGTCTTAGTGTCCTCATTAATGATTGTAGGTAAGACTCACACTGTCTCAATTTAGTGTTTGCTAATCTGTTCAAAGATCTCTCTTTATTTTATGTGCTCCATTTCTTCGTATACATTGCCTAATGATACAGTTTTACAAGTTAAGCAATGATAGTTGAAAAATCTACAGAACTTGATCAAAGAAGTCCACATCCCACTTAACATATTATATTGTCCTTGCCTTCTGCTTCAAGAATCATGATTCCTTCTCCTTGTAGGTTTTGATTTGAAGTTCAAGAATGCTAGTCGTGCTAGAAGGGCAGCCCGATGCACTAAGCTCCCGTTTTGCGCGGTCCGGGGAAGGGCCGGACCACAAGAGTCTATTATATGCAGTCTTACCCTGCGTTCCTAGTGTCAGTCAATCAATATTCGCCATCAAGAGAGGGAAGACCCTTGACTTTAGGTTAGGCCGGTCTCATCATTCACGCAATTCCCCCGTCCATCGATTCATCACGCGAGTACGCATCCAGTCAGCGCATGTCAATGCCTTGGCTGGTGAATATGAGAGAGAGGCTATAAGTGCAGTCGCTCCTTCTCCATCTTCTGGAAAGCACTCTTTGAGCATGCTGACAGAATGATTGACACTCACATCTCTCTCATTTCCAGTGATTTCGCTACAGTTTAGAGGTTATTTTCACGGCTCGAACCTATGACCTTTTCGTCGCATGGCAACAATTTTACCAGTTACGCCAAGACTCCCCTTCCAAAACTGGTCGTGCTAGTTAAGGGAAAATGATGTGTTTGTAGTGACTCTCTCAAGCAGTGGGAAGCAAGGGGAGATAGATCACTTGTATATTATTCTTTAGCAAATGAGGTCTCTTTTCTGTTCCTTATGACTAAAGGACCTAAGTTATACTAGGTCGTGTTGCTAATTGTTCTTTCATTTTTGTAGTTTTGTTGCAAGCTAAAAGTTAATGACTAGATGATTATTTTATGATGATGGTGTATTTCATAATGTTATCTTCCTCAACTTGAGTGCATATTAGTGCTTCTGTATTGCCCTATATTCTTGAAGAGTTGCATGTCTTAATGTTCTGATATCTATTCGGTATGCTTTATTACTACTGAATTAACAGAAGGCAAGAGATAGGAATTTTGAGGTAGAAACACACGAGACTGCTTGCTACTGTCCAGCTCATCTTGAAAGAAAATCTTCTGCATTAATCATTCTTAAAGAGATTTGATCAAAGACAACAAAGACTTAATGAGAAGCTTCAGGAGTAAAGTCGCCACATTCTGCTAGAACTGAGAACTCAATTAGAAGGTGTGATCACTTGTTACTTGTTCACCAGCTAGTAATCTTTTCTTCTCTGTTCGTTTATTTATGATGGAATAACAATTTGCTAACCAAAAGAACCTCTGACTGTTGATTTATGCCCGCTAAGGGTGACTCTTAATTAGAAGTTCATATTCGTACAGATTCTGAAGAGGTTTTTACCATCAATTAGGAGTACTCTCTTTTGTCATGAATATGAAAGATTTTCTATGCTATAAGTCTATTGATATGATTATTGATATATATATATATATCATTCTAGTATTAGAATGTTTGCTTGAGAAACTCGATGAATGTGCAAAAGTTTGCTGCCTGTTTTACAGATCTCATATTAAACTTTACCAAGATAGTAAAATTGGCTAGGGAAATATTAACAAAAGACGAGAGATAGGGGATTCATTTTGAAGTGGAAACTTCTACAAAGAACGCATTGACTTAAAAAACAACCTGTAAAGAACGTATATAGAAGCTCGGCGAACTCAAAACATGTTTACCAGAAGCATCCGTGCAATATTTCTATAGAGTGTAGTCATCCATAACCTTGATTCCATGTGATCTCTTCTTTGGTAGTAGTAAGTGAATCATAAAATTAGAAAATCTACTTTCAATTGTCTGGGAACCTCTTTCTCAATTCTCCTATATCAAGATAGAATTGTTAGGGTTAGTGTTAATTTTCTACTATAACTAGAATTACTTTTTTTTGAGAAAACAATTCGGTGGAAAAGCATTTTCGGTGGAATAGGTCTCTTCCATGTTTGACTTATACCTTTTTTTGGAGGTGAAATTTCGCACTTCTTCCTTATCATAGAAAAACACAATAGCACCCGCAATATAATCCTTTAGAGTTCTCAGAGTTTTGGTTAGGGGAAGATTTCTCTCGTTATTTTAGTATTCTTTTATGAATGTAGATCAATTAATTAAACCTTATAATAATATTTTTTTAGTATAATTTTATTTTTATCGTATGATTTATCGTCGCTAAAGTTTATTTTATTAACTTCCGCATGATTCCTTATTATTTCAATCCCACTAAGAATATCATCCAATTTATTAACTTCTTTCACACGTACTCAGCTCCGAGAGGCTTCCCTTTCTTTAATTCAGCTCCAAACACTGTCCTAAGTCCTCATAAGCACAACTTGCTCCTGCAAAATATAAAATTCACAATTAGAGCCAATTTATCGTCATTTAACCATCTTAGGACGATGAAGCATAGTCAAGTTAGGGCATAAATAGTCGCCAAACTACATGAATCTAGCCTATTATCAACACCTCACACTTAAATCATTACTAGTCCCCGAGCAATCCACCATACTCTATAAAGGTTCCTTCATTCAGCTTTTTCCTAACGTATCACACCAAGAACAAATCACCAAAGTTACATCTATTAGTGTAACATCTTTGCCATAAGAGTCGACTCTCACATGCCGTGCAATATTCATACTTACTCAAGTTACTCTATACAGAGGTCAAGACTTACCTTTCCTTCGTGAATCAAATGCCTCACACACATAAGAGAGTAGTTCCACAAATAATAACATTAAGAACAATTAGGAACTTAGATAGACAAAATTTGTTCACTCTCAGAAAGAAAATTCATACGTCAAACAGATGCACCATAGGCTTGCCCGTAGTGTATTACTCTATTAATCGAGCCCATTTAGTATAAGAGCAATTATGACTTCATTTGGTTTTAATGTAGGCTAAGGGACCGGTAGGATATATTTGGATATAGCGACTAACCTCCCTAAGCACTTTTAATACAATCACCTTCGTATTCAAAACCATATTATGTCATACCAGATATTCCACCACACTTCTATTTATAATACCCCCAAACTTCATTAGGTGCAATTGTATCAAGTCACCACTTATCAAATACTACATTTACTTGTTCTTTTTTTTTTCCTTTTTTCTTTAAGGGGCTCTTGTTCTTTTATTTTCAAAATACTGCAACTTTTTTTTCTATTTCATTGGCTTCACTCAAAAACCAAACCACCACCCCACACTTTAACTTTTAAATATTTTATAACCATTCAAGTGCTCATGGAGGTAAAGAGGTTCAAACAGATGGGCCGTTCAAACAATTGGGTAAGGTTTGTAATGTGGTTGCCAAAGAAATAGGCTTGTAAGCTTAACGGAGTTAACTATGATGCATCACATTTAGGTGGGTCTACTTTATATATCTGTCTTAACAAAGAATTGCCTATATCATTTCTAAGACTGAATAAAACTACTATTTCTCTTTGCAAATTCACGGGGCAAGTTCTAGGTATCAAGTGCAGAGCATAGAATACAATACAACTCACACGCACATGGCACATGGCACATGACTCACTCCAGATTGGATTATCAAGACACTCTCGTTTGAGCACTCAAGTCGGTTACAAGATACAATTTAAGGCACTCTAACAAGAATCAACCATTGAGACTAAGTGTCACACTCTAGAGTTTATTGTGTTCATGTGTATCAACACCAAAGGCTTCTCTTCCTATTTTAGTTCATCGCCCATAAGTACAAACTAAAAACTAGAAACAAGGGGGAGTTACTACACTACGTAAACCAAAAAAAAATCTTATTAGTATTTTATTTATACTTACTTCCCTCAACAAAACTGTCTAGAAGATCCGTCACTTGGAAGAGTCCAACATATTTCTGTTTTTTTTTGTTGAGATTTTCACGTCGACTTAGACCCTCAAGAACCCCGTTGAAAGAGATCTGTGTCGGGACAAGTCGACTTACCTAATTTGACTGCTACTCAAAACCACAAAAACAACGAAAACATAAAACAGTCAAGTTCTTACATATATACACATACATTGAAGTATCCCCCACCCAACACTTAAAAGGAAGACATGTCCTTATGCCTACAAAATAAAGAACAGTGAGATAAAGGAACTTCCCTGATTGATCACTCTTGATCGGAGACCGTCTCCGAGTTCAGATTGCATGTACGACCAGAGCTCGCAGCTAGCACAATATTTTATTCTCCGATTTCACCTGCTGGGCAGCCACCGCATCAACACGTGTACCTAAGTCAGCGATCGAGGTATGCAATCCTGCCACGTCCACTCTAAGGCTATGAATCGGGTAACCCGAGCATCCCCAGATGATCCTACAGCCTCTGCAATCTGCTCATGGGCCAGTGACTCGACCATTACTTTCTCCTATTCATCCTCCCCTTCCTCAGAGTCATCGGATTTAGCACTATCATCACCACTAGCTGCCACAATCTCCTTCCCTTTAGTGACCTTATCAACTCAGAATTTGGAGTCTCTTGGCATTATCCCATCCATATTCAAATTTTCTGGCACCCGAGCTGCCCGGCAAAGCCTAGTGACTAAGGAAGGGAAGAAGAACCCATACCTCTTCACCGAACAATGGGTGAACATCTCCTCATGAATTAGCTTGACTACATCAAAGTGGTGACCATCATAAAACACCAAATTAGAGCAGCTCGAGGAGCATTCACCACCATGACCATCATAAAACACCAAATTAGAGCAGCTCGAGGAGCATTCACCTCCATGGTGTTGGAAGACGGGATCATGCGGTTGTTGATGACATACGACCAGCACTTTCCTTCAAAGGTGAGCTTCGCGGAATGAAACTTCTTCCCATACTTCATCCATACAATTTCCTTGCTAGGTACACAGATGGTTGTAAAGAACCTCTCCCACTGGGTGTATTTTCTGCCATAGAGTTCATAATAGTCTTCATACTCATCCACTAGATCGGGTAGCTGGTATATCCTTTGAATAGCCTCAACAAAGGCATCCACAGCCTTCCTGCGCACTATTACTACGTTATTCACATGTTCTTTTACATTGGCATAGAATTCACGGACAACCATCACGTTCCCCTCGTCCGGTTACTCGGACTTCACCCGCACGATTGGTCACAATTACCATTTGCACTCATTGTGTCACTTAAACAAACACCTTGTGGGCATTATATACCGGAACTCCCAATTAAATATGTTTTAACCTAATTACCACCACAATTTTCCCAAATTCATCCAACTAAGTTAAGATATACAACTCCACAAATATCAGCACCCACAAGCAATACACACACACTACAAATTATTTCTATGAAAAGAGAAGAAAAAGATACTACATAATTAAGAAATTAAAACGAAAATAAAAAAAATGGCAAAAAAACAACCTTACATGTAGTGAGAGACGATGGTGAGGAGTGAAGATGAGTAGGGGAGGGCGTGCCTTGAACCTTGGGGAATTTGGGCTGGGATTAGTTGGGAATAGAGAAAAGGGGAATTTGGAGAAGACGGGAAATTAGGAGAAGCTGGGGGTTAGGGCTAGGGTTCTTAGGCGTTGGGTATTTGGGAATGAAGTAGAGGGGAGTAGTTAGGGAGGGGGGAAATAAACAACTAAAATAATTAAAATACAAAATAATAAAATGTTAAGTTAAACAAAGTGGCAGGAGGACGTTCCAGCGTGGCCGCGTTTGTGAGACAGAATGTTTGGCCATATACGTGGCCACTAGTACGGCTACTAGCACGGGCGCGCTTCAAGCGCGGGCACTAGCACTGCCACTAGCACGAGCGTGCTCCTGCGTAACGTTGAGGAAGATTGTTTGGCCATATGCGCGGCCTATAGTGCGGGCGCGCTCCTGGGCTCAAAAGTTTTCCATTTCTTTTACACGTTCCTTCCGCGTATGATGGGCTTATCGCTCACCCAAGCTCACTTGAATTGGTTAGTACTTACCAAAATCAAAATTAATGAATACTAACTATACTAAAGTCACTACGGATTAGTTTGCCTCCCAACCAGTGCCTTAGTTAATGTCGTGGCTCGATAGTTACAACAAGTCAATGGGTTTCCTCCCATGCATCACCTAATTTAACATCGCGGTACGATGCAGATGAGTGTATTTAAGGCTTTCTCGACCTCTGATGTGCAATCATATGGATCACTGGCACTTCCTTGGGTTCATCCATGCCCACATATGGTTTCAATCTTTGCCCATTGACTCTAAATGTATGGGAATTTTTTTCTGAGGCAATCTCTATGGCACATGAAGGAAGCACCTCGACCACCCGAAATGGACCAGACTATCGTGACTTGAGTTTACCCCAAAATAGCCTTAATCTTGAGTTATAAATCAACACTATGTCTCCGAGATTGAAATTTCTCTCAATAATGTTCTTGTTGTGCAACTTCTTCATTCTCTCCTTGTACAACCTCGTGCTCTCGAAAGCAAGAAATTGGAACTCGTCTAGCTCATGCAATTCTGTGGCTCTATTTGTTCCCGTAGCCTCAATGTCCAAATTTCGCTATTTTATTGCAGACCAAGCTCTATGTTCTAGTTCCACTGGCAAGTGACAGGCCTTCCCGGACACCAACTTGTCTGGTGATATACCAATTGGTGTTTTTAAAGTGGTTCTGTAGGCCCAGAGTGCATCATCTAGATTTTTTGCCCAATCAGTTCTTGTGGCGTTCACAGTCTTGGTCAACACACTTTTTATCTCTCTATTCGACACTTCGAACTATCCACTGGTCTGAGGATGATATGGGGTTGCCACCTTATGTCGCACATCGTACTTTGCTAGCAATTTCTCGAAGGCTTGATTGGAGAAGTGAGTGAATATATTCTTCTTTAGAAACCCCACCACCACCCTTGCATCATTGGTGGGGAGTGCTGCAGCTTTCACCCATTTGGACCGTAATCCACAGCAACAAGTATGCACTTATTGCTAAAGGAGCTGACGAAGGGGCCCATGAAGTCTATCCACCATACATCGAACACATCCGCCTCTTGAATTGGGTTCATGGGCATATCATGGCAACGGGAAATGTTCCCGGTTCGCTGACATTCATTACAGCCCTTAACCTATTGATGTGCATCCTTAAACACTGTTGGCTAGTAGAACCCGGCTTCTAGCACTTTTGATGTTGTCTTGACTCCTCCAAAATGTCTGCCATATGCTCCGATGTGTGACATGGCTTCAAAATAGAAGATTGTTCTATCTCAAGGACACACTTTCGGATCATATTGTCAACACATATTCGAAACAGATAAGGTTCATCCCTGTAATACATACGGCAGTCACGATAAAAAATTTTCTTTTGCACAGAGGAAAGGTTAGGGACCTATACTACTTGCCAGGTAATTTTCAAAGTCTGCATAACATGGAACTTCCTAAAGGCTTGTGGCGAGTAGATGCTCGTCTGGAAAGGTTTCCAGAATATCCTCTACCTCAACTGAGTTTTCATCTCCTTCAAGTCGCGATAGATGATCAGCGACTTGGTTTTTTATGCCCTTATGGTAACGAATCTCCAGGTCGAACTCTTGCAGTAACAACATCAAACAAATCAGGCGTGGTTTGGACTCCTTCTTTTCAATCAAGTACCTGAGAGCAGCATGATCAGTATATACAATTACCTCAGAGCCAATCAGTTATGATCAGAACATGTCGAATGCGAACACCACAGCCAGCATCTCCTTTTGAGTCACAGTATAGTTCAGCTGGGCTCCACTCAACGTACTACTGACGTAGTAAATTGGGTTCATTAGCTTGTCTTTTTGTTGTCCTAGCACTGGCCCTACTGCATAGTCACTGCATCACACATGAGTTTGAATGGTTGCTCCCAGTCGGGGGAAACAATGATGGATGTTGTGAATAACCTTTTTTTCAACTCCTCGAATGCTACCCCTGCAATCACCAGAAAACATGAAACTATGATCTTTTTCTAACAACTTACAGAGAGGGTTGGCAATTTTTGAGAAGTCTTTTTTGAATCTCCGGTAGAAATAGGCATGCCCGAGAAAGCTCTTGATTGCCTTGACTGATATGGGGGTGTCAACTTTTCTATCACATTAACTTTAGCACGATTCACCTTGCTTCCTTTGCTTGATACCATGTTCCCAAGACTATACTCTCTTGTACGATGAAATGGCACTTTTCCCAATTAAGTATAAGGTTAGTCTCGATACATCTCTTCAACACTCAGTTCAGGTTTGTAAGGTACTCATCAAATGAGTTTCCCACCACTGAAAAATCATCCATGAATACCTCCATTATGTCCTCAACTATGTCAGTGAATATGGACATCATGCACCTTTAGAATGTGGATGGTGCTTTGCATAGGCCAAAAGGCATCCTCCGGAAGGCATAAATTCCATATGGACATGTGAATGAGGTCTTCTCTCTGTCCTTTGGTGCAATGGAGATTTGGTTGTACCCTGAGTACCCATCCAGAAAACAGAAGTGGGACCTCCCTGCCAGTCTGTCAAGCATCTTATCAATGCAGGGAAGTGGGAAGTGGTCTTTCAGATGGCCAGATTTAATTTTCTATAGTTCATACAAATTCTCCAGCCTGTAACGGTTCTTTTAGAGATCGGCTCATTGTTATCATTTTTTACCATCGTCATACCTCCCTTCTTAGGAATACATTGCACCGGGCTAACCCAGTTGCTGTCAGAGATGGGGAAAATGATTCCCGCATCCAACTACTTAATCACCTCCTTCTTCACCACTTCCTTTATGTTGGGGTTCAGCCTTCTTTGGTGCTCCCTGGAAGGTTTGTGCACCTCTTCCAGTAGAATTTTATGCACACAATATGCTGGGCTGATCCCCTTAATGTCTGCCATAGTCCACCCAATGGCAGACTTGCACTCCTCGAGTACCTGCAAAAGTTATTGTGCCTGCACATCTAACAAACTAGATGAGATAATAACAGGTAATGTGGAGTTAGGTCCTAGGAACGCATACATGAGATGGGCGGGCAGTGGCTTCAACTTCAGCTTTGGTGGTTCTTCTATGGATGGCTTGGTTGGAGAAGTTTCTTTATTTTCTAAGTGCAAGGTCTCAAATTCAATTGTTCTCTCCCAAAAGCCTCTGCCCTCTAGAGCCAACACCCATTCTGCTAAGTCTTCCCTGTTTACCTTATCTAATTCACAGACATGCAGCAAGAGCCTCATCTTGAGCTCCCCGGTTTCACAATCAATGAGGGGTCTCCCTGTGGCCAAGAACGGCATTCCCAAAATTATGGAATTTCTTCATCCACCTTACAATCCAGAATCACAAAATCTGCAGGGAACACAAATTTCCCTACCTATATTAACAGGTCATCCAAAATACCTGAGGGTCTTTTCACGGTTCTGTCAGCCAGCTGCAACAACATATATATGGGTCTAGCTCTTCCAATCCCCAACCTCTTATAAATTGCCAGGAACATAAGATTTATTCTTTCCCCCAAATAACAGAGTGCCTTAGCAAAGGAAAAATTACCAATGGTGCAAGGAATTGTGAAACTCCTCGGATCACACAACTTTTCAGCAACTGCTCTAGTCACCACAACACTGTAGGTCTGAGTTAGAGTCACTATGGCCAAATATTGGAAGTCGAATTTTTGGGACATCAAGTCCTTCATCATTTTTGCACAACCAGGCATCTCCTTCAATGCATCAATCAATGGAATATTTACCTAGATTTATTTCAACATCTCCAAGAATTTCTTGTATTATTCCTCCTTCTGGTATTTGGCCAGCCTCTGTGGGAATGGTGCTGGAGGTCTCTTCTTCCCAATGATTTGGGTTTTCTCTTTGTCAGACACCACCTCAATTACCGGTTCTTGGGCTGTCTCAGCTTCTTTCTCAGTCTCTATCTGCGTGTTGGTTTCTTCTTAGACAGACTGTACTGTCACCTCTATCAGTTTTGTTGAATCATCTAGCTCAATCGGCACTGGTACAAGTGTCTCATCCTGTCTGCTTTCTCGAGACCTCTCTTGCTCCATGTCTAAGCCTCTACTATTATGTTGAATCACTACCATCAGCTGCTTCAGGCCTTGTTCTTTTGGATTTACCTACGTGTCTGCAGGAAATGCCCATGAGGATGATTATTCAAATACATTGAGATCTTGCCCATTTGCACTTCAATATTCTTTATAGCTGACTCATGTGTATCTACTCTTTCACTTATTTTTGCATTTGACCCAATAACCTGCTACATCATTGCCTTGAGTCTAGCAAACCCATCTTCCTGTCTCCCACCATATTGTTACTGAGGAGATGATATCCCTACTGCTGATTTTGGTTGTTGTGTCCCTGTGGCCTTTGTTAGAGCGCCACATTATTGTGAGGTCGCATGGCTCCCATATTTCCATTATAGTGTTGTGGCTGGACTATCCTGTATGGCTGATTTTGTTGGCCCCAATTCTAACCACTCTATTTCTGGCCCTCATAATTAGACACATAATTCATTTCCTCAAAGTAAAGATGATGATCACTTTTTGCATTCCATTGGATACCAATCGGCTTACTAATACAAGATGTGCATACGACCCCATTTGTTGTATCTACAATGTGCACCTGCTGCTTCTGCCCTGACTCTTCCACCTTTTTGGTGAGTATGCTCATTTGTTTCATTAAGGTGGTCATATTTTCAGCAAGAGTGTTGGATGGATCTAAGGGCACTGAGTGAACTAATGGAGTGATAGGTTCATTCCTGGTTGTCCACCCCGAATTCTGTGCCATCTTGTCAAGCAGACTCTGGCTTTCTCTTTATGTTTTGCTCAAGAATGCTCCACCAGCTGAAGCATCAACATTAGCCTTCATGCTATCTGTCAGACCCATGTAAAACAGCTGCCCCAACATGTGATCTGGAATACCGTGGTACGGATATATAACCAATATCCCTTTGCATCGTTCCCATGTTTCTTGCAATATTTCCATTGGTTTCTGCTTGAAGCTCAAAATTTCATCAATTTGCTGAGCAGTCTTGTTGGGTGGATGAAACTTATTCACAAATTTCTTGACTAACTCCTCCCAAGTCGTGATGGAATTAATGGGGAGAGAATTTAGCCAAGTCTGGGTAGCTCTTGTCACTGAGAATGGAAACTGTGAGCATGTGATTTTTGCCTATATAAATTATTCCCATAAAATTCAAAATAAAAACAATTTTTCTTTTGTGTGCAATTTTATGAATTTTCGTGGTTTTCAGTCATTGTTTGTGTTTTTGTGTGTGCGTGTTTATTTGATCAATTAATAAGAAAATACTAAAATAGGTTGCATTTGCATTTAGGATTTTATAATCTTGAGTTAAATAGTAAATTATCTATTTTATAATAATTGGAAAATCATAAAAAATAATGCACTTTGAATTTTTAGGTTTAATCGTGTGATTTTTGGTATTTAATTATTGATAATAATTATTATTCAGAGATACTTAACATTTTAGTTAATTTGGATATTTGTAATTTAATTTATGTAATTTAGATTTTTTGTAGGATTTTGATTTTCATTGATAAAAGAGGAAGGAAATCAGATTGGGCCATTTTAATTTGGATCAACCAGCCCACACCAAACACCCCAGTCCAGGTCCAAACCTGTCTAAACCCGGTTTTAAAACCAAACGACGTCGTTTGGAAAATTTTAATCCTGACCGTTAGAATCTCATCATCCAACGGTCCAAACCCTTGCCCATTTCCCAAACCCGACCCAATCCCGAACCCATCTGATCCCCTTAGACAAAATGACCCGGTTTCTGATTAGTGATTCAATCGGAGCCGTTGGATTCCAATTATCCGACGGTCCAAATTAAATCCCTAACTTTAATATACCAAAATCCCACACCCCTCACCCCTCAAAACCCCCACCCCTCTCTCGTCTCTAACAACTCAAAGAAACCCCGTCTCTCGCCGCCTTGCCCCGCCGCCCTCCGCCCACCAAAAATCGCTTCATGGCGGTTCTGATGGCCCAAACCTCCCAAATTTATATTGTATGATCACCACAACCTCCCCGTCTCCCATCCACCCTCAGTTTCCTTTGAATCCTAGCCTATTTCCTCGAATAATCAAAAACCTAATAGCCCCTCCATCGTGTCCGTCGGCACCACCTCCGATGGCCACCAAAATTACACCCTTGAACCACCATCACCTCCTCATCCCAAATACCAACTCCGTTTCCTTCGAACACCCCTAGAACGTGTCGAACATCAAACCTTGGCTATGAACCCTAGTAGCCGCCACCATTACCCCACTGCCTTCGGGTGGCGGCGCCATCTCTTCTCAGCCCCAAATCAACACCAAATGTCCATCAAACTTCCCTCATCCCTAATCTACCACTTGTTCTCTTCGAACAAGTCTGGAACCCTTCGAATCTAGATTCGAATAAACGACCCCTAAAAAACCAAACCCTAGGATTGGTACGTAGTTGGAAAATTGAGGTCGTAATCGACCTTAGTCGTGTGTTCTTAGTCGAGAACACTCGATTAAGGTCCATTTCGACTTCAAATTCGAAA
>MU744180.1:0-25436 GCA_026770625.1 Nicotiana glauca | reverse complement strand
AAATATATATATATATATATATATATATATATATATATAGTAAATATTATCTTCCTCCACTCCTTTCTTTTATTTTTATTTCAAATATTTATTTGGTCAGTTTATTCTAGGATTTTCTGTTTTAGCTTTTCGAGTTTATAGATTGTATGTTTTGTTTGGTTTTCTCTATTTGAACAATAATTTAGACTCACATAATAGTAGTTCTTAAACTTATTTGTGCCAGTTTTGTTTTAAAAAGATGAATTTATTTCGATTTTAGTTTTAAGGACTATTAGGCGGACTATAATGATTCTGTTTGTGTAAGTGATTGAATAGCCTTAATTTGTGAATGCTTGAACTTTTGGAATGTTAATAGGGTTTTAGGGGGTAATTTGGAATTGGAACTAAGTGGTATGCCAGCACTGGTTGTCAGGCACGCCAGGATTTAAATACAGGCTGCCCATACCAGTTGAATTTAATAAGGGGAAAAGGGGTTAATAGTGGAACTGATAGTCTTTATAGGCTGAAAAATCAGAGAATGATGGGGGAATTGTTTTCTTAATTGTTTAAGTGCTCTTAAAAGCTTAAAAAAGATGAGTTCTGGTCTTTAAATACACACACACACATATTCTGATTCAGGGAGGTGAACACGGAGAGAGCTTAGACCTTAGAGTAAGATAGAGAGAAAAAGAGACAGATTTCAGTTGAGAGCATTGAGGGAAAAGAGTTCTGATCTATCTTCTGAAATACACTCATTTACACAGAAACATAGAAGATTTTCACACTCTAAGGGAAATCAATAAAAATAGAAAATGAGTCTGAAATTGAGAGATATAGATCCATTGAGAGAAGGATACTATTATGGTTAAAACCCCTCTTCTAATTCCTAAAGTTTTCGACTTTAGAAGCAACTTGTGATTCACTTGGAGCTTCAAAAGGAATTGATATTGGTTTTCTGTTGGAAATTTTGGGTCTATAAGTATTGAAACTTCTGTTTCATTGGTTTTCTATTGAATCAATTCCTTGGTTTCCTCTCATTAAGTCTGGGGCTGTGTTTTGTTGCTACTGATACATTTATTGATCTGTTGTTGCTGTTTGGATACTACCTCCTTACTTCTTCTTATTTTCGGATTCCAGGTACACATTTCTTGGGCTTTATTGATTGTAAACATAGATTTGAATTTGGAAATGAAATGAAACCTGGAGCGTAGTGGATTCAGCATGCTGGATTCAGTTTAATTGTACTTTATTTGTTAACATCTTAGTTTCAATAGCATTCATGTTGTAGAAATATGTCACAGGATTATGCCAAGTTAAGTTTCAATGTATATCATAAAATGTTGTTTGGGACTGTCATGAAAACTAAAAAAAATAGACAGAATGTTTGTTTGAATCAGTAGTTTAAGTCCTGCATTTCTTATTTAAATTCGGGAATGCACTAAACAATTCTATGTCATGTAGATTGTCTAGTTTATTGGCAAATATTTGTGGTGTTTTGGATGTCGAATGCTGAAGGGGCATGTGAATGTTTTAAACTTTAGAAACAGGGTGAAATTGGGGTACTCACATAGTCAGTTAAAGGGTAAATATCAGAAAGTGCCTCATGATTACCTAGTTAATGTTTGCAGTAGTTTATCAATCAATATTATCCCAATGAGTAGCAGGTAAATGTATTCGAGCAAATATTTAGTTAAATTAGTTGTTAATTAGTGTATCACTAGATGATAACTTTCAGTTCAACTTTATAATTAATAATTATCAATTCTGTATAATAGGTTGGGGTTTTGTGTTAGCTAAAACTCGATCCCGAGTCTTGATTGCCAATTTTGGTTTGGCAAGTTTCAAGATCACGATGCTTTAGATGTTGGGCCACTTTCGAAGGAAGGTGGTGTTTTGATATATTGGGCTCATCTGCTGAGCCTAATAGCTCACGTTGATTTTTGCTGGACATTTCTACATAACGGGATCGAATCATGAATCTAGATAAAAATTGGGCAACCGTGTAGTTAAGATTATTGTAAATAAATGGGTCATTGTGTTCATGAACCGGATCTACCTGCTTTGTAATTTTACATGTTTTAATTTTTTTTATTTTTAGGTCTTTGTCCATTTACAGCATTAGCAATAATTAGAATAATTCCAAAAAAAATGAATAAACGCAGTTAAAGCTAAAATTTACACACCGGTTTATAATTCTTTAAAATTAGATAATTAAGCCAAATATGACAGTTAAGCGACCCTGCTAGAACCACAGAACTCGGGAATGCCTAACACCTTCTCCCGGGTTAAAAGAATTCCTTACTCGAATTTTTGGTTTGCGGACTATTAACAGAGTCATTCTTTTCCTCGATTCGGGATTTAAAATGGTGACTTGGGAAACCATAAATCTCCCAAGTGGAGATTCTGAATATTTTAATAATAAATCTCATTTCGATTGTCCTTTAATTGGAAAAACTCCTTTTTATTATACCCCTTTCCGGGGATATAGTAAGAAAAAGGAGGTGTGACAGCTCTGGCGACTCTGCTGGGGATGGGAACCCAGAACCACTGGTTCAGGGTTCAAGAATTCGAGCTTGGAATAATTTTTGTATTTGGCTTATTTATTATCCGATTTTTATTTTTTGTCTTAAGTGTGCTAAATATTGCTTTTTACTGCTTTGATAATTTTTGAACTGTGTGTATAAACTGTCTTCTCACGCACCCCTTCTGAGTTTTCTTGAAATTAAAATTGGGCATTTGCTTGACATAGCCTGCTTTCTTTGAGATAGCCGAGGTGCTTGGCACCCGGTGGAGGATTTTAGTCACACATGTTTTAGGCGGGGAGCACCACCAGTTAAGCCGTAAAGCAATGCTACCGGTACACTGACCCTCCTAGACTCGAGTTGTCCGCTCGAGTAAGCCAGTCTAGATACTTTCTCCATTAAGATTTGAACCTAGAAGAACAAACCTCATGCTGGATATCCCAAGTAGGAACGTTTTGTCTGCATCATGTGCATTTGACCTTGGAGATTCAACATAGGGGTTGGATCTGTCTAGGACAGGTGTACCTGAAATGAAAAACACCATCATGATGCATCTTACTTGCTATTTGTGCATTTATTTGCTTCGGACTTGCATGCTGACCGACTTTTGAATATTGGGATAATTTGAAAAAAAAAGACAATGTCCAAATAGTACCGAAACTCTGCCGAATTTTTGAGAAAAATGGAAAACGGAAAAAAGAGGTTTTATTTTAAAAAATAGTTGGTTTATTTGACTGAATTACGTAAATTTGATTCTCACCGGATGTGGAATACGTAGGCAACCCATATCGGGTTCAACTACTTTGAAAATAATAAATTTAGGGGTAAATAAATGTTATTGTTTTTGTCGTGAGTAAAGGTAATGCCATTCTTAGGTAAAATAGCCAAACGCCTAAAAAAGGGTGCCGGAGGGCTATTTTGCAAGAACAACTACCTGTAGTCATTTCTTAAAAACATTTTCCGGTTAGCAAAACACAGCCTTTAAATCTTCTTCAAGTGCTGAAAGGCCGTGTTGACAAAATCGGATATTTTTTTATAAAATGGCGAGAAACAGTGAAGATTTTCTCTTCATATAAAAGAAAGAAAAATGGTCATAGTATGCATATGGTTTAGGAGAGTCTTAACCTTATTTATTCTTATTTTCTCTAGGATTACCATGAGTTCTCCACAAAGAAGTGGCCAAAAAAGGGCAAGGGACGAAACACCTCCTATGTTCATGATCCGAGATAAGACCTTGAGCAGTATCTGTAATTGGTGGGCTAGTTTTGCTACCTGGGAACGAAATCAAGTATTTAAACACCTCAAGTTCCTCACAAACATCATGGGAGTTGAGCCTAACAGGGATTTGATTGAGGCTTTGGGTTTTTGGTACCCGACAAACAATGTCTTCAGATTCAAAAATTGTAAAATGATGCCCACAATGAAAGAATTAGGTGGGTTCACGGGATTGGGGAGAGACATTCATAGGAAAAAGCCTTCCACTCCAAGGAAAGTGGGTGTGAACAACTTTTTGAAGAAATTATGCTTTCGTCGAATCCCAAAGGGTTGCTTAAATGAAGGCTAGGTTTTATTAGAATACCTCTATGACGGGTTTGGGGATGAGAAAGGATTTGAGAAATTCTCAAGTACAGAATTCGTCCACCAGCTAAGTTACGACGCTTGGAGGGAGTTGAGAACCTTTGCATTCATGATTTCGTTTCTAGGGACCATGGTCTTTCCAGAGCGTGATGGGCGCATCAGAATTCGATTATCGGCGGTAGTCTCGTATTTACAAAGTAGCGAGGAATATACCATTCTTCCTATGATTTTGGGAGACACTTTTCGAGCTTTGACCCAATGCCAAGAAGGTGGAGATTACTTCATGGGATGCAACATTTTTATGCAGATGTGGTTCACAGAGCATCTTTATCATCACCCAATACTGATAAATTTCAATGAAAGCTGGCTGAATTATATTCGTTGTCATCCAAGTAGGGACGCAAGATGTAATCTTCCAAATGGAGTGAGGGCATGGCAGGAATTACTTGGTTCACTGGATGCGGATAGACTCATTTGGAACTATTATTGGTTCCCTTCCGCTAAGGTCATGCACATGTCGACATATCGCCCATTCTACATACTCATGGGTTTCAGGGGTTTCCAACCATACGCACCCTTATGTGTCATGCGTCAACTAGGGAGAGAACAAAAGAGGCCCCTGACCGAGGACATGCGTCCATTCGTATGGGAATTCATAGTAGAGGAACCCCCAAAGGAGTCTTATGCACAAAAGGTCTGGTTTGGTGGTCGATTTTTTGATATAGACAAAATGGTAGTGGACCGTGAACGAGGGGAAGTAAGCCTTGCATACCTTGAGTGGTTTCACAACCAGGCTATACCCGAGCAAAGACCCGAAAGATCCGTAAGGCATGCAGTTGATTGGGAAAAGGAGATAGATTCCAGAGTTAGAAATGCTAAAAGGGAAGTGGCACGAGAGTTCCGATCTCATATTGACACATTGCAGGAAGATAAGGGAATACTGGAAGCAGCCATGGACATACAACAGGCTGATTTTGAGCAGGAAAAGGTTAAATGGGTATAAGAGAAGCAAGCACTCCAAGCCCAAATTCAAAAGATGAAGACAACTACAAAAAAGCCAGAAAGGAGCAAGGTTGCAAAGACAGTCTGGAAAAGAAGGCCCTCGAATGTCAAGAGGACTTGGGAAAATCAGAAGCTACTCTGACAAGGATCCGGGCCAGATGGACAAGGGGGCAAAGCAGCGGGCACTTCATATGCAGCAGATAAAGAGAGATTACGAGGGGACCATCACCATCCTGAGAGAAAGAATAGTCACTCTTAAAGATAAGGTAGTCAGGCAAGCTAGATATTTCAGAGCAGATAGGAAACACTGCTATGTCCTGATGGCACGAATGGTGGAACAAATGCATAAGTTCCAAGATCAACTCTTTCACAACTCTTGAGTGTCGGAAACGCGAGATCAACAGATAGGACGGCTGCTGCAGGAGAAGAACAGGATTAGAGAAGGGGTCAGAAACATCGCACATTACATTACGACAAATGTCGAGTGTGCGAAAACATGACCCGTACCACCTTTTTTGCGGCAGTAATGACATTCGTCAAACAAATAATGAACGATCTGGAGAGTATTCAAAGAGATCTTGCACCAAGGCCCGCAGCAAGGCCGAATGATGCCTCGCGGCCCCCAGGGAATTTCGAGTCATTGATGTATTCTTGATTTTGTGTTGAGTCTGTACTGTTCTTTTTGAAAATTATAAGTCTGTCAGTCAGTCCTTTTCAAGTTTGCTTTGCTATCTTTTTGAAGTTTGTATACTTTTTTCATGTGTCATAGTAAAAGCGGTTGTTTTGTGAAAAACATTTGCTACATATTTTTTTACATCAGCCAGAACTACGCACGGCCTGATTCATGCAGGGACATGATACGTAGGCAATCCACATAAGATTCGACCACCACTAAAAAGAAGAAAAAGAAAAGAAAGGGAAAATGAAAATAACCAAAATAAGGGAAAATGTGAGGGATGTTAAAAAAGGGGCAAAATTGTGAAAAGTCGGAATGACGCACGCAACTGAAGCAAATACATGATAGAAATGGTTAACTGCCTAGGTGTATTGCATCCCAACGTGCGATTGCATATATGTCAAACTCTAAAAACTAACAAGTTTGTTGCTTGTCCAGAGAATTCAAACAGTTAGTTTATCTAGAGCGTACTGGCACATTACCATTATCAAACTAGATCAAAGGAACCAATACCAGTGATCATGTCTAGCCCCGATAGAGAAGGAAGCGCTGAGATCGAAGAGGTAGGCGTGCAAGTGATGAAAGATGAGATGTACAAGTTGAAATAGCAAATGGCTGAGATGTACCAGGCCTGGACGAAGGGTCAACCACCATCAGCCTATCCTGCTAACCCTACTTTCCTCCCAATACCCACCCAGTCTCCGGCACAGCTTGTTTCGGACTTATCCCCAAATTTGAAACATCATCAGGGAACCACCTCCCAAACACCACAAATCCCAAAGACAGTCCCATACCCTCCACCAACTACACCTGTCTTTGTGGCACCTACACCAGCCCCACTCCACAGGTCATCCAGTGAGCCTGTATTCCAAACGTAGGATAATCAATATTACCCTCCCGAACCCACTTTCAAAACACCAGAAACATACCTTTACCATCCTCAACTTGGTGTCTCCATAGAACCTAAAAAACGACCCAATAATCCGAAGCAGGAAGAAATGTTTCGAAAAGTAAAAAGCCTGGAGCAATCTTTTAGGAATATGCAAGGTTTGGGCGGCCAAGTCAGTATGGCATATAAGGATTTATGTTTGTTCCCAGATGTTCAGCTACTAGCAGGTTCAAGATGCCTAAGTTCGATCTGAATGAAGGGCATGGTAATCCAGTGGCACATTTGCGAGGATTTTGCAGCAAAATGAGAGGGGCGGGTGGAAAGGATGAGTTACTGATGGCGTACCTCAGCCAGAGTTTGAGCGGGTCTGCATTAGAATGGTATACGCGACAGGACCATGGTAGGTGGTACACCTGGGATGATTTGGCACAAGCATTTGCTAGCCACTTTCAATACAATCTACAAATCATTCCAGATCGTCTGTCATTGATAAAACAAGAGAAAAAACCCAGGGGGAGTTTCAAGGAATATGGTTTCCGTTGGAGGGAACAAGCTGCGAGGGTCGACCCTCTGATTAAAGAAGGAGATATGGTTGATTACTTTTTGCAAGCATTGGAGACGACTTATTTTGGTCACTTGGTAATGGCGATTGGCAAGTCTTTTATTGAGGTTGTGAAAATGGGCGGCATGATCGAGGAAGGACTTAAGTCCAACAAGATCATGAGTTACTCGGAAATCAAAGCAACCAATCAAGCAATCCAGAGTGGCACCGGAGATGTGCTCGGGAAGAAGAAGAAAGAAGATGTTGCGATGGTTGAGTCCAGAGCTTGGTTTGGATCCAGAGGCCCCTCACCTTACTATAACCAACCCCGACCCTACCACCAAGATTACTCCCATACTCCATATAACCCTCCACATCATTATTACCCATCACCCGATCCCCACTTTTTCGTCCATCATGCACAAGCCCATATCCAAATACCAGCTCACGCACAATGGCATGTGCCGACTCTACAAAATCCATATCCAGCTCCACAAAATGCCTACCCACCCCCAAGAGCCTACAGAAATCCCGTTGAAATAGGTTTTCGGCCCAACCAAGGCTTCAGGAACGCACAGAAACAGAAGACTTTCACTCCATTGGGGTAATCATATGTCAGTCTGTTCCACAGGCTCAGACAACTGAATATGCTAAGTCCAATACCATCTAAACTGCCAAATCCACCTCCAAAAAACCTTGATTACTCGGTCAGTTGCGAGTATTGTTTAGGTACCCCGGGGCATGATACCGAAAAGTGTTGCCACTTGAAGAGTGCAATACAAGAGCTTATTGACACTAACATAATTGAAGTGCAAACTCCTGAGGTACCTAACATCAATAGGAATCCAATGCCATCCCACCCAGAGGCGAACATGATTGAAATTGTGCATAAAGGGGGAGAGCCAAAGAAGCCATCACAGACCATAATGACAATTCGGTCCAGTGAGACAAAGACAATTGAACAACCAACAGGGGAAGGGTCAGCGCTCGAGTTGATTGAAAAGAGTGTTGGGCCATCTGTGGCACTGAACAAGGGGTCTCCAAGCCAGATCATAACGACACAGGAGAGAATAAAGGTGATTGTGCCGGGAGCAGTCAACAAACCCGTCATAACTGTGGAAGGGCCCCGTGTCAATCAAGTTAACATCAAGCCGGTAACCCAAAACAAGGCTGTTCCATGGAACTACGGATGGGTGGCAATGACGTATAAAGGAAAGGAGGTTACGGAGGAGGTCTGTGAGGCCCAAGGGTTAACTCGGTCGGGAAGATGTTTTGCTCCCGCATATTTGAGGAAAGCCAAGGATAATTTAGCTTCAGCAAAGAAACCCGTGACCGAAGAGGAAGTGGAAGAGTTTCTAAAAAAGATGAAGATGCAGGACTATTCCATTGTAGAACAGTTAAAGAAGACACCGGCACAGATTTTCTTGCTTTCGTTATTGATCCACTCGAACGAACATTGCCGAGCATTAATGATAATCTTGAACGAGGCACATGTCCATGACAAAATCATTGTGAATAACTTGGAGAAAGTAGCCAACAAAATCTTCAAAGTGAACAGGGTCACTTTCTCTGATGATGAATTGCCCGTAGAGGGCACAGAACACAACAGGGCCCTTTATCTGGTAGTAAAATGTGAGAGCTCTGTGGTCACATGGGTATTGGTTGATAACGGTTCAAGTGCTAACATCTGTCCTCTCTCCACTTTGACCAACTAAAAGTAGATAACGGGAGTATCCACAAGAACAATATCTGTGTGCGAGGATTCGACGGTGAGGGCAAAGAATCAGTCGAGGACATAGTGTTGGAATTGATGATAGGACCAGTGGAGTTCACAATGGAGTTTCAAGTACTAGATATAGCTGTTTTGTACAATCTGCTATTGGCTCGACCGTGGATCCATGCCGCTAAAGCAGTACCGTCAACTCTTCACCAGATGATCAAGTTTGAATGGGACAGGCAGGAGATAGTGGTGCATGAGGAAGACAATTTGTGCGCACACAACGACACCATTGTGCCATTTATAGAAATGGAAGATGATAAAGGGCCATGGGTCTATCAAGTTTCAGACACAATGACAGTCAAGAAAGTGCAAGAGGGGAAGTGTATCCCTAACCCGAAGATAACAGCTGCATCGGTCATGGTAGCATACGAAATGCTGAAGAATGGGTTCGTACCAGGAAAGGGTCTAGGATCTGCTTTGCAAGGCATCATACAACTAGTGTCCCTCCCTGAAAATGCGGGAACATTTGGTCTAGGATTCCAACCCACAGCCGCAGACATAAGAAAATCCAAGAAGCTGAAACAGAGGGCATGGGTCCTTCCAAAGCCGGTCCTGCATCTCTCTAGGTCATTTGTCAAGGCAGGTACCAGAAAACGACCAGCGATGACGATTCTCAATGATAAGGTTATCCCTGATAAGGAGTTGATACAAAGATTTGAGTAGTTGTTCAGCGAGGTGAACATGTTAGAACTTGGCGAGGGTCCTAGCCACATGGAAATATAGTTTGTCTGGCCAAAAGCGAATATTAATAATTTGAAAGCTACTCCTCTCCTTACTCGGAGGGAGCCTTGGTAGTCTTCTTTGAATTTTCTTTAAGTTTGTATGGATTATCTCAGGGTTGTAATCCAAATTTCAGTTTGTTTGCTTGTTATCTTCCATTTTTAATGAAATGCAATTTCTTCTTGTTCTTCATTCCTGATAAATTTTACCTTTTGTTTTCTTCTTTTCTTTTCTCTATTTCCTTTTACACTGGTTCTAATGATATGACGTGCATAAAGATTTCTCAACCCAGTACAAGAAATCAATCTGAGATAATAGTTCAGGAGGTAGAGTGTGATTACGAGTCAAAATTTGATGAAGATGAGGCTTTTGAGGAGATTAATAAAGAATTAAGTCATTTTGAAGAAAAATCTAAGCCCAACTTAAATGACACAGAATCCATCAATTTAGGAGGCGCGAGTAATATCAGAGAGACTAAAATAAGTGTCCATCTAGAATCAAATATTCGGAAGGAATTAATCGAAACACTCATTGAATACAAAGATGTTTTTGCATGGTCGTATGATGACATGCCGGGTTTAAGCACTGATCTAGTGGTTCACAAATTGCCCACTGACCCGGCATTCCCTCCCGTCAAGCAAATGTTGAGGAAATTCAAAACCGATATGAGTGTGAAGATTAAGGAAGAAATAACCAAACAGCTAGATACAAAGGTTATTCAGGTCACTCGATATCCTGATTGGTTGGCTAATGTTGTGCCGGTACCAAAGAAGGACGGAAAAATCAGTGTGTGTTGACTATCGCAATATCAACAAAGCAAGCCCAAAGGATAACTTCCCACTACCCAATATCCACATTTTAATTGACAATTGTGCAAAACATGAGATTGGATCTTTCGTGGATTGCTACGCCGGGTATCATCAGATTCTGATGGATGAAGAAGATGCAGAGAAGATGGAATTCATCACACCGTGGGGAACTTATTGCTATAGAGTAATGCCATTTGGTTTGATGAACGCTGGGGCAACATACATGCGAGCAATGACCACTATATTCCATGATATGATTCACAAAGAGATTAAGGTGTATGTGGATGATGTAATTATCAAGTCAAAGCAGCAGGCCGACCACGTCAGAGATTTGAGGAAGTTATTTTAGAGGTTTTGCAGGTACGACATTAAACTTAACCCTGCCAAGTGTGCATTTGGTGTTCTGTCCAGAAAGCTGTTGGGATTTATAGTCAGTCGGCGAGGCATTGAGTTGGATCCGTCAAAGATCAAGGCTATACAGGAATTGCCACCTCCGAAGAACAAGACCGAAGTGATGAGTCTGTTAGGAAGGTTGAACTACATCAACAGGTTTATTGCTCAGCTCACATCAACTTGTGAACCTATTTTTAGGTTATTGAAGAAGGATGCCGCGGTCAAATGGACTTAAGAGTGTCAAGATGAGTTTGATAAGATAAAGGGGTATTTGTCAAATCCACCTGTGTTGGTCCCACCTGAACCAGGAAGTCCTTTGATTCTTTATTTGACGGTCTTGGCAAATTCATTTGGCTGTGTACTGGGGCAGCATGACATCATCGGCAGGAAGGAACAAGCCATCTACTATCTTAGCAAGAAGTTTACGGCTTATGAGGTTAAGTACACTCACCTTGAGAAGACATGTTGTGCCCTAACTTGGGTAGCTCAAAAATTGAAACATTATTTGTCATCTTACACTACTTACCTTATTTCCCGCTTGGATCCGTTAAAGTATATCTTTCAAAAGCCTATGCCCACAGGGAGACTTGCAAAGTGGAAGATTTTACTCACGGAGTTTGACATTGTCTATGTGACAAGGTCTGCAATAAAAGCCCAAGCGTTGGCTGATCACTTGGCCGAGAACCCGGTCGATGAAGAATATGAGCCGCTGAAGACTTATTTTCCTGATGAAGAGATGACGCATACCGATGAGCTGGAATTAATCGAAAAACTAGGTTGGAAACTGTACTTTGATGGGGCTGCAAACATGTAAGGAATTGGAATAGGGGCTGTGCTCATTTATAAAATAGGACATCACTATCCTGTTATGCCTCAACTTCGCTTTTATTGCACCAACAATATGGCTGAGTATGAGGCATGTATTTTGGGTTTAAGACTGGCTGTAGACATGGATGTCTAGGAAGTTTTGGTCTTGGGAGACTCGGACCTTCTGGTATATCCAATTCAAGGAGAGTGGGAAACACGGGATTTGAAGCTCATACCATACCAACAATGTTTGCATGATCTTTGTCAGCGGTTTCGATCAGTGGAGTTTAGACATATACCAAGGGTTCATAATGTGGTTGCCGATGCTTTGTCCATATTAGCCTCGATGCTACATCATCCGGACAAAGCTTATGTTAATCCGTTATATATTCAAGTCTGCGATCAGCATGCGTACTGTAATGTGATAGAGGAAGAAGTTGATGGCGAACCATGATTCCATGACATCAAGGAAAACACTAGGATGGGGATATATCTGGCGCAGGCCACGAGGGATCAAAAAAGAACAATTTGGCGGTTGGCGATTGGATTTTTCCTCAATGGAGGGGTTTTGTATAAAAAGAACACCGAACCTTGGTTTGTTGAGGTGTATAGATGCTAGAGAAGCCACGACTGTCATGTCCGAGGTACATTCGGGAGTGTGCGGACCACACATGAGTGGATATGTTCTGGCAAAGAAAATTCTTCGAGCAGGATATTATTGGCTCACTATGGAGCGTGATTGTATCAGTTTTGTGCGCAAATGTCATCAATGCTAGATACACGCGGATTTGATTCACTCCCCACCATCGGAATTGCACACAATGTCAGCACCGTGGCCCTTCGTTGCTTGGGGCATGGACGTCATTGGGCCCATTGATCCAACAGCATCCAACGGGCACAGGTTCATTCTGGTGGCCATTTATTATTTCACCAAATGGGTTGAGGCTAGAACTTTTAAGTCGATAACTAAAAAGGCAGTGGTTGATTTTGTACACTCCAATATCATCTGTCGATTTGGAATCCCTAAGGTAATCATCACAGATATTGGTGCTAATCTTAACAGCAATTTGATGAAAGAAGTATGACAACAGTTTAAGATTACTCATCGCAATTCCTCCCCATATCGTCCTAAGGCGAATGGAGCAGTTGCGGCAGCCAACAAGAACATAAAGAAAATACTGAGGAAAATGGTAGAATGTTCCACGCAATGGCATGAGAAGTTACCTTTTGCGTTATTGGGTTATCGCACTACTGTTCATACTTCAGTAGGTGCAACCCCTTATCTGTTGGTATATGGCACTGAAGCAGTGATCCCTGTAGAAGTCAAAATCCCGTCTCTTCGAATTGTCATCGAGGCTGAGATTGATGATGATGAGTGGGTCAAAACTCGTTTGGAGCAGTTGAGTTTAATCGATGAAAAAAGATTGGCAGAAGTATGTCATGGCCAATTGTATCAAAAGAGGATGGCAAGAGCGTATAACAAGAAGGTGTGTCCCAGAAGGTTTGAATTGGGGCAGCAAGTGTTGAAACAGATCTTTCCACATCAGGTTGAAGCAAAGGGCAAGTTCGCCCCGAATTGGCAAGGACCGTTCATTATAACCAGAGTATTATCCAATGGCAGCTTTATGTTTAACAGATATTGAAGGAAAATGCGTAGATATGGCTATCAATTCTGATGCAGTCAAGAGATATTATGTATGATTACTTTAGTAAAATCATTGATTGTTTGTACTTGTCATTATCTCGAAGGTTGAAATGACGAAGGCAATTTGTTCTGCTATATAAACACTTTACCCTTTATTCACCCTTTTGAGCCTTATTTATTTTATTTCGTACCCCTCTTTTGGAATCAATAACCAAGAAGAAAGGAAAAGAGAAGAACGAAAATAAAAAGGGAAAAATAAAGAAAAGGAAAACAAAAAGAAAAATATAATAAATGAAAAGAAAAACTATAACGACAAGGAATTAGGGTGTACTACGTTTGACCTGATTCCTCTTAAGGATACGTAGGGAGCTTCATGGCTCGGTCATAGGAAAGTAAAAATCAAAACGTTCCCAAGCAAGAAACTGGGGCAGAAGTTATGTTTAAAATGAGAAAGTTGGTTCCAAAAGTTGTAATTCTAACCCGTTGGATTTGTTTTGAACTTTTTGATACCCTTTTCTTTCCAAACCTATCCAAGAACCCATATTAAGATCCAAAGAAGACCTCCTGGTCAGTCTTCGAGGGGTGCCAAGTCAAGCAAGTATAGATAATGCATATCAGGGGAAATACTCTGATTTTAAGCAAGAATAATGAAAAATGAGAGAGTCGTATTTAGTGAAAACCCGCAAGGGCACTGTAAGGCGACGCAAGCTGAGAGAAGTCCAAAAATGAGAGAGTCTTGTTAGTGAAAACCCGCAAGGGCACTGTATGGCGATGTAAGTTGAGAAAAGTCCAAAAAATGAGAGAGTCTTATTGGTGAAAACCTTCACAGTCACCATAAGGCGACAAGAAACTGAGAAAGGAATGAACAAGTTATGGTTGATGGTAGAAATCCGTCGAGGCATCAAGCGGAATAAAGATAGGATTTAGTAGAAAATTGAATTGTGAGAATTTTGAGGCAGGAGCAAGGCAACTGGAAATTGATTGAAATGAATAGACTGGGCTGATTAATCCAAAATGCACAACATGATCATTGGGATCGGTTATCCCATTCAGATAAGTCCTTTTTTCTTTTCTCAAACGGTCTTCTACAGGAAGATTCTCTTTTATTGTTATCTTTTGAAATCATCGCATTTATTTTCTTTTGGCTAAGGCTTTTACAATAATAAATTGATTCTAACAAATAAGAAGGAATTTTAAAGCTTACTACCAGTTTCCAACATGCTGCGAAGCGAAGTGTGGCTAGGACAGGCCGACGATAATATGATGAGACGTGAAAGGCGTCATTGGAAATCCAGATGATGAAATGGTCTAAGATTCCGTGAAAGGAATGGGATCAGATAAGAAAGACTAGAAGTGGAAAGCAACAATGGGGAAGTTTGTGGATAAAGGTTAGTCAGAGGGTCGAAAATTCTCGACCGAGTTCAAGGCAGTCAGATAGAACAAAGCATGGAAAGGAGAGAAAGGAAAAACCATCCCCACCAGGAATATCACATCCGATCACCACACCTTAAACTGACCAATTTTTTCTTTGTGTTTGAAACAGGGACAAGAAGTGTTGTTGATGGCGGAGAAAATTTTCCACAAAAAGAGAGCAAGTACCAAACAGCTACCAAACTGGGGCAGAAAATTTTCTTTTGTTGAAGTTAGTTAAAGTCAGGAGCCCGCCTTGAGAACAGAGGTGTAATTGTTAAAGTTGTGAAGTCAGGAGCCCGCCTCGAGAACATAGGTGTAATTGTTAAAGTTATGAAGTCAGGAGCCTGCTTGGAGAACAGAGGTGTAATTGTTAAAGTTGTAAAGTCAGGAGCCCGCCTGGAGAACAGAGGTATAAATTTTAAAAGGTGTGAAGTCAGGAGCCCGCCTGGAGAATATAGGTGTAATTTTTAAAGGTGTGAAGTCAGGATCCCACCTGGAGTACAGAGGTGTAATTTTAAAGTTGTGAAGTCAGGAGCCCGCCTGGAGAACATAGGTGTAGTTTTTAAAGTTGTGAAGTCAGGAGCCCGCCTGTAGAACAGAGGTGTAGTTTTTAAAGTTGTGAAGTCAGGAGCCTGCCCGGAGAAAAGAGGTGTAATTTTTAAAGTTGTGAAGTCAGGAGCTCGCATGGAGAACAGAGGTGTAATTTTTAAAGGTGTGAAGTCAGGAGCCCGCTTGGAGAATAGAGGTATAATTTTTAAAGTGGTGAAATCAGTAGCCCGCCTGGAGAACAGAGGTGTAATTTTTAAATGTGTGAAGTCAAGAGCCCGCCTGGAGAACAGAGGTGTGATTTTAGAGTTTTGAAGTTAGGAGCCCGCCTGGAGAACAAAGGTGTACCTTTTAGAGTTTTGAAGTTAGGAGCCCGCCTGGAGAAGAGAGGTGTACCTTTAAGAGTTTTGAAGTCAGGAGCTCGCCTGGAGAACAGAGGTGTACTTTTTAGAGTTTTGAAGTTAGGAGCCCGTCTGGAGAACAGAGGTGTACTTTTTAAAGTTTTAAAGTCAGAAGCCCGCCTAGAGAGCGGAGGAATACAACTCAAGTCAAGAAATCGGTGCAAGGCAGCAACAAAGGAATTGCTATAAGAGAATACAAGACAACAAGAAACACAAGAGCAAGTTTAAAGGTCCAGATAGGACTTAGTAATTCATAGACTATAGTCTAGTCTTGCTTCTTTAATTCTTTTCTTGTAGCATGGTATAATAAGGGGTCAGCAAGTAGCAGCAGTAGCAGCAACAGTAAACACAGCTTCATGGTAGTCTCAGCTACCAAAACTTTCCGAACTACATTGACCTGTTTATTTTTTAGCCAAAGATATGTAGGAGACCTTTGAAGCGGAGGTTCGGTCAAATCTTTCAAAAAATGCTTCACACGGAATATTCAAACGAGCAAAAATAACTCGTATCCGCTCACTTTATCTTTGCACGAAAACTCTTCGTATTTTCTGGCAAAGAGGGGCAGCTGTGAGCACATGATTTTTGCCTATATAAATTATTCTCATAAAATACAAAATAAAAACAATTTTTCTTTTGTATGCAATTTTGTGAATTTTTGTGGTTTTCAGTTATTCTTTGTGTTTGTGTTTGTGTGTGTGCATGTTTATTTGATCAATTAAAAAGAAAATACTAAAATAGGTTGCATTTGCATTTAGGATTTTATAATCTTGAGTTAAATAGTAAAATTATCTATTTTACAATAATTGGAAAATCATAAAAAATAATGCAATTTGCATTTTTACGTTTAATCATGTGATTTTTGGTATTTAATTATTGATAATCATTATTATTCAGAGATACTTAACATTTTAGTTCATTTGGATTTTTGTAATTTAATTTAGTTAATTTAGATTTTTTGTAGGATTTTGATTTTCATTGATAAAAGAGGAAGGAAATCAGATTGGGCCATTTTTAATTTGGATCAACCAGCCCACACCAAACACCCCAGTCCAGGTCCAAAGCTGTCCAAACCCGATTTTAAAACCAAACGACGTCGTTTGGACGGTTTTAATCCTGACCGTTGGAATCTCATCATCCAACGGTCCAAACCCTTTCCCATTTCCCAAACCCGACCCAATCCTGAACCCATCTGATCCCCTTAGACAAAACGACCCCGTTTCTGATTAGTGATTCAATCAGAGCTGTTGGATTCAAATTATCCGATGGTCCAAATTAAATCCCTAACTTTAATATACCAAAATCCCACACCCCTCACCCTTCATAACCCCCACCCCTCTCTCGTCTACAACAACTCAGAGACAACCCCGTCTCTCGCCGCCTTGCCCCGCCGCCCTCCGCCCACCGAAAATCGCCTCACGACGGTTCCGGTGGCTCAAACCTCCCCAAATTTACACCGTGTGATCATGATAACCTCCCCATCTCCGATCCACCCTCAGTTTCCTTCGAATCCCAGCCTATCTCCTCGTATAATCAAAACCCTAACAGCCCCTCCACCGTGTCCGTCGGCACCACCTCGGATGGCTACCAAAATTACACCCTTGAACCACCATCACCTCCTCATCCCAAATACCAACTTCGTTTCCTTCGAGAACCCCTAGAACGTGTCAAACATCAAACCTAAGCCATGAACCCTAGTAGCCGCCACCATTCCCATACTACCTTCTAGTGGCGGCGCCATCTCTTCTCAGCCCCAAATCAACACCAAATGTCCATCCAACTTCCCTCATGCCTAATCTACCACCGATTTCCTTCGAACAAGTCAGGTACCCTTCGAATCTAGATTCGAATGAACGACCCCTAAAAAACCAAACCCCAGGATTGGTACGTAGTTGGAAAATTGAGTTCGTAATCGACCTTAGTCGTGTGTTCTCAGTCGAGAACACTCGATTAAGGTCCATTTCGACTTCAAATTCGAAATTTGAAGTTTCAATTCAAGATCAGATCAGGCAAAGGTGAGTGTCCAAAATTTTAGTTCTTTTATATTTTTTTTAGTAAATATTATCTTCCTCTACTCCTTTCTTTTATTTTATTTCGAAGGTTTATTTGGTCAGTTTATTCTAGGATTTTCTGTTTTAGCTTTTCGAGTTTATAGATTGTTTGGTTTTCTCTATTTGACCAATAATTTAGACTCACATAATAGTAGTTCTTAAACTGATTTGTGCCAGTTTCGTTTTAAAAAGATGAATTTGTTTCGATTTTAGTTTTAAGGACTATTAGGCGGAATGTGATGATTCTGTTTGTGTAAGTGATTGAATAGCCTTAATTTGTAAATGCTTAGAACTTTCAGAATGTTAATAAGGTTTTAGGGGGTAATTTGGAATTGGAACTAAGTGGTATGACAACACTGGTTGTCAGGCACGCCAGGATTTAAATACAGGCTGCCCATACCAGTTGAATATAATAAGGGGAAAAGGGGTTAATAGAGGAACTGACAGTCTTTATAGGCTGGAAAATCAGAGAACGATGGGGGGAATTATTTTCTTAATTGTTAAGTGCTCTTAAGAGCTGGAAAAAGGATGAGTTCTAGTCTTTAAACACACACATACACACACATACATTCGGATTCAGGGAGGTGAACACGGAGAGAGCTTAGACCTTAGAGCAAGATAGAGAGAAAAAGAGACAGATTTCAGTTGAGAGCATTGAGGGAAAAGAGTTCTGATCTATCTTCTGACATACACTCATATACATAGAAACATAGAAGATTTTCACACTCTAAGGTAAATCAATAGAAGTAGAGAGTGAGTCTGAAATTGAGAGATATAGATCCGTTGAGAGAATGATACTGTTTTGGTTAAAACCCCTCTTCTAATTCCTGAAGTTTTCAACTTTAGAAGCAACTTGTGATTCACTTGGAGCTTCAAAAGGAATTGATATTGGTTTTCTATTGGAAATTTTGGGTCTAGAAGTATTGAAACTACTTTTTCATTTGTTTTCTGTTGAATCAATTCCTTGGTTTCCTCTTATTAAGTCTGGGGCTGTGTTTTGTTGCTACTGATACATTTACTGATTTGCTGTTGCTAGTTGGATACTGCCTCGTTACTTCTTCTTATTTTCGGATTCCAGGTACACATTTCTTGGGCTTTATTGATTGTAAACTCGGATTTGATGTTTGAAATGAAATGAAACCTGGAGCGTAGTGGATTCAGCATGCTGGATTCAGTTTAATTGTACTTTATTTGTTAACAGCTTAGTGTCAATAGCATTCATGTTGTAGAAATATGTCACAGGATTATGCTTAGTTAAGTTTCAATGTATATCATAAAATGTTGTTTGGGACTGTCATAAAAACTAAAAAAAAAGAGACAGAATGTTGGTTTGAATCAGTAGTTTAAGTCCTGCATTTCTATTTAATTCCTCCAATGCACTAAACAATTCTCTGTCATGTAGATTGTCTAATTTATTGGCAAATGTTTGTGGTGTTTTGGATGTCGAATGCTGAAGGGGCATGTGAATGTTTTAAACTTTAGAAACAGGGTGATATTGGGGTACTCACGTTGTCAGTTAAAGGGTAAATATCAGAAAGGGCCTCATGATTAGCTAGTTAATATTTTTAGTAGTTTGTCAATAAATATTATCCCAATGAGTAGCAGGTAAATGTATTCGAGCAAATCATTATCGATTCTGCGTAATAGGTTGGGGTTTTGTGTTAGCTAAGACTCGATCCCGAGTCTTGATTTCCAATTTTGGCTTGGCAAGTTTCAAGATCACGATGCTTTAGATGTTGGGCCACTTTCGAAGGAAGGTGGTGTTTTGATATATTGGGCTCATCTGCTGAGCCCAATAGCTCACATTGATTGTTGCGGGACATTTCTACATAATGGGATCGAATCATGAATATAGATAAAAATTGGGCAACTGTGTAGTTAAGATTATTGTAAATAAATAGGTGATTGTGTTCATGAACCGGATCTACCTGCTTCGTAATTTTACATGTTTTATTTTATTTTTAGGTCTTTGTCCATTTACAGCGTTAGCAATAATTAGAATAACTCCAAAAAAATGAATAAACGCAGTTAAAGCTAAAATTTGCACACAGGTTTATAATTGTTTAAAATTAGATAATTAAGCCAAATATGACAGTTAAGTGACCGTGCTAGAACCACGGAGCACGGGAAGGCCTAACACCTTCTCCCGAGTTAACAGAATTCCTTATCCGAATTTCTGGTTCGCGGACTGTTAATAGAGTCATTCTTTTCCTCGATTCGGGATTTAAATGGTGACTTGGGACACCATAAATCTCCCAAGTGGCGACTCTGAATCTTTTAATAATAAATCCCATTTCGATACCCCTTTCCGGGGGTGTAGTAAGAAAAAGTAGGTGTGATAGAAACGACAACAACTTTATTGCTTCTTGAGTTACGTTGGGCTACCTTTGAGTTTTGCAGATTGACAGCAAATTCTTCAGGTGTTGTTGAGGTTATTCAATGTATGACCCTTAAAATAATCTCTTATTTTGCAACAAGTGCAACATGTTGTTTGTGATTTGAAAATATTCGGCCTGTATCTGCGGGACGAATATCGTTCTGGCCAAATTCTCTGGTGTGGGTTGCACCCTGTCATATAGAGCAGCCTTTGGCACAAGAGGCGTACGCTAGAGTCTACCACGTTATCTCCCATGTTTGGTTCAAGTTGTTCAGTTGATTGTTGCTATTGTTTTTTTCCGGTTGGCCCGATTCAAGGCTTTGAAAACTTTCTCGGGATCAGATAGTACTTCAAATACTTCACCAGTTCTCGATGAGTTTCTAGGCATGCACTTGTACAACCAAGTCAAAAAACGTTAAAATTTCAATGTATAGATTGAAAATAAAGAAAACTGACTGCACTAAGAATTTTTGTATTTCTTTCAATTGTAATTGATAACACCGTTAATTTTCTAGCAACGATGCCAAAATTTGATCACAACCAACTATGCCTTATAAAAAGGACAAGCGATCGTTGCAAATATAATCCGAGTATTTAGCTCAGAGTTGAATCCCATGGGAAATTAACCTACCAATTACTTTTGTCAAACTCACTAAATTCTTTGTAATCAACTTCCCAGATATTTTGAATAAAATTAGTGATATTTTTACTAACTATAACTGAATGAAGTTAAGTATACTAAAAGCTAACTGTGACTGAGTTGTAAATAAGTGAGAGAATGATCTAAGGTTATGATTTCCCATATTGATGGAATCCGTTCTTGTTATGTTGCATAGATTTGCCTAATCGTCTCTATCGATCATGAGCACTCTTACTACCGTAAATCTCTCCCGAGTTATGCTAACCGGCTTTTCTTACAGCTCACTTTAGATCACAACCAAGGTTTTGTTATCTCTAATCCCACCTCTAAACCCTCGGTTATTGATTCCTCATATACTTTAGGAGTGGTGCTGTTCAACAACTACCTAAACTATGCACTCTCTCCCGAGTAATACACACTAAATAGGCATATGTAATGACCCAAAGGGTCATCACCGTATTTCTCCCTTTTTCTGCGCTTTCGAGGCCTTGGAAACCTTGCTTGTAGTTACCGCAATTTGCGTGCGCAGTCCGGGCACAAAGCCGGAAAGTTTTTATGTTAAAATATGTGAATTATGTGAAAAATTTGAAGAATTTTGATATTAATATTGATATAGTTGACTTTGGTCAACATTTTGGGTAAACAGACCCGAACCCGCGATGTGACGGTCCCAGGAGGTTCGTAGAAAAATATGGGACTCGGGCATGTGCCCAGAGTTGAAATTCGAGGTCCTGAACCCGGGTAAAAGAATTTTTCTATTAAATTATTTTTTGAAATTATTAAGGAAAAATGAAAATGAAAATAATTTAGAAAATATGAGTATCAGGCTCGTATTTTGGTTCTGACGCCCGGTACATGTCTTAAATATGAGTTAAGCGCTTTCTGTGAAGTTTGATCGAAATTGGATGTCGTTTGACGTGTTTCGGACCTAAATATCTAAAGTTAGAGGTTGATGAACTTTGAAATGAAAATCATGAGTTTTGGGGTCTGATTCTTTGATTTTGATGTTATTTTGGCGATTTGATCGATCGACTAAGTTCGTAGGATGACATTGAGTTAGTATATGTGTTTTGTTGGGAGCCCCGAGGGTTCGGGGGTGATTTGGAGGTGGTTCGGTATGTTTTTAGCCTTAGGAAGTTGGCAGAATTGCTGCAATTTTTACAAAGTCATTTTCCTCTATACGATCGCATATGTGTGTCTGCGATTGCGTAGAGTCTTTTTGGAGCTGCCCCATTTTGTTCTATGTAGTCGCGTTATAGCCCATGCGACCGCGTACCCTTGTAAACCCATTCTATGCGATCGCGTTCCCCTTTCTGCGATTGCAATGCACAGAAGCCAACCCCCTCCTATTTCTTCTATGCGGTCGCATCCTCAGGTATGCGATCGCAGTGACCAACCTGCAGTACCCCATGCGATCGCATCCCTTTTCCCGCGATTGCATAGGGCAATTTCGCCCATTGATTTTTTAAAAATCTTAAAAATAGAAACAGAACTCGGGATTTAGCCATTTCTTCACACGAGCTCCTCCCTCAAACACTCCATAGGCGATTTTCTAGCTTCTCTTCCTCCGTAACTCTTTGGGTAAGTATTCCTAACTTCATTATCTCCTAATTCTTTCATCTAAACATTAATTTTCTAGCCCTAAATCATGAATTCAAGTTAGAAAAATGGGGGTTTTGGGTAGAACTAGGGCTTTGGGAATTTTGGGTGATTCAACCTTAATTTGGGGTCGAATCTTGAAACAAATTGCATATTTGAACTCGTGGGGTTATGGATGATTGGATTTTGGTCCGAACCTCGAGTTTGGACCATGTGGGCTCGGTGTTGGATTTTGGTATTTTTGGAAGAATGATAGGAAATTCATTTCTAGGCTATGGGATTAGGTTGTTGAGCCTCAATTGATATTATTGAATTAATTATGACTAGATATCATTGTTTCGGAGTCGGATTTTAGAGGAAAGGCGGTATTGGAGAGTTGATTGCTATCTTTTGGACCGAGGTAAGTGTTTGATCTAACTTTGGCTTGAGGAAATAGGATTAGAGTATCATAAATTACTATTTGCTAAATGATCGAGTGCGGTGTATAGGTATGGTGACGAGTATCTATACACCGGAGTCTAGCATGACCGTGAGTCTTTGTTTGTACTCATTTTTTATATATTTTGTAACTCTTCCAAGTTAAATAATGATTTCTACATAGTATAAAGAGTTTGAGGATAAACTATGAAATGTTAATACTTTGGAGCGTTGGCTCGAATGATAAATATTATTGAGTAGGAGATGAAAGTATTGGAAAGAGTTGTGATTAATCCCTTGCCGGGATGGTTTGAATATATTGAATATTTCCCTTGCCGGGATGTGAAAGTTATTGTTATTGTTCCCTTGCTGGGACTTAGTTGTTACTTGTGTTTTTTTCCTTGCCGGGACATTTTCTTATTATTGTTTATTTCTCTCGCCTGTTTGGTTGGGACTGCTGTTTGGGTGAGGAAGAGTGATAATGCACGAAGGGTTATTCCGTGCCATTTTTGATTATATTTTCATGAAGGGTCATTCCGTGCTATGTTTTGACTAATTATGCACGAAGGGACATTCCGTGCTCTGATTTGACTATATTTGCATGAAGGGTCATTCCGTGCAATGAAATAAGAGTTATGTGAGGGAAAGCACGAAGGGTGATGCCGTGCATTTTATTCGATTTCTTTGGGCGAGGATGAGAGTAAAAGCACAAAGGTTGATGCCGTGCAACTGTTGAATTTCTTATTCTTTGGTAGTTATTATTGTGCCTTGTTTCTTAATTTTGTTGATGACTGTTATGTCCGGATTGTACTCCCCCATAGCATGTTTCCCTCCCTTTTAACTGTGTAATTTCGGTATTTCTTTTCCTTTTATTGCATATATATATGTTGAACTGCACAGGTTGAATTGGTAGTCCTGTTTAGCCTCGTCACTACTTCACCGGGGTTAGGCCAGGCACTTACCAGCACATGGGGTCCGTTGTTCTGATACTACACTTCTGTGCTTTCTGCACAGATCACGGTACTGGAGCAGCATTTGGACCACAACAGTAGCACCGAGCGGGAGCTGACTTCAGTCCAGGGACTTACAAGGTAGCCTAGCTGGCGTTCGTAGGCCGAAGTCCCTTCCTTTATTTCTGTTTCTTTTCATCGTACCTAGACAGACATATGTATTTTCTTTCCATTCAAACTTGTTTGTAGTACTCTTTAGTAGTCCGTGAGCTAGTGACACCAGATTTTGTGTAGAGATATGTTTTAAACTTTTGCATTTTGATTTCATTATATTAAACTTAAAGTCTTCCGCACTTATTTAATTGTTTTCTATATATTTATATTGTTAAGGTTTATTAGAGAATGTTTGAAGTTTGGCTGGCCTCGCTCCGTTAGTAGGCGCCATCACGATTCCCGATGGTGGAAAATCTGGATCGTGACAAGTTTGTATCAGAGCTCTAGGTTGGATAGGTCTCGCTACTCACGGACAAACTTGGTAGAGTCTGAGGGATCGGTATGGAGACGTCTGTACTTATCCCCCAAAGGCTACAGAGTTAGGAAAAAAAATTCACTTTTGTTCTTTCTTGTTGTGCGATTCTGTTTCTCAATTATTGATTGTCTTTATACTCTGTTCTTTCGTAGATGGCGAGAACACGTGCTTCTTCTTCTACCGCGCAGCAGCCCAAGCCCCCAGCAGCAGCTCCTGCGAGGGGCAGAGGCCGAGGCCGTGCCAGAGGCCACGGCAGGGGTAGAGCTCAGCCCGGGCAACAGTTCCAGAGGTGGAGCCTCACATTGACTATGATGAGGAGGTTCCAGCACCAGCAGCTCCAGTGGGCCCAGCTCAGGTCTCAGGAGGGGTCATGTTTACCCCAGATCTTTAGGATGCTCTAATCAGTTTGGCAGGCTTTATGGATTGTGTTGTGAGCACGTAATTTTTGCTTTAAGCAATTTTATTCCAAAAGTTCCAAATAAAATGATTTCTTTACTATTTTACCATTTTTGTGGATTTTTGTTGAAATTGGTGTTAATTGCTGCATTTCAATTCATATTAAAAAGATATACGAAAATATACACATGCATTAGGGGGTTTTAATTTTACAATTTTAGTATTAATTCATTTTAAAGAAAAATCAAAAAATAGTCTTAGTATAAACAATTTAATAAAGAAAATACAAAAATACACAAAGTATAAAAGAAAAAAAAATACAGAAACACAAAGGGAAAACAAAATACAAAAAATAATACAATACAAAAATACAAGTGAAAATAATTATAAAAATATAAAAAAATGAAGAAAAATACAAGAATTGTTATTTGGGCCAAATTTAACGGCCCAAATCAAAAGTAACCGCCCAGGCCCAAAGGATTCTACCTGGTCTGTCCCTTTATATATCAAAACGACCTCGTTTAAGTACAAAGGGATCTGGGCCGTCAAAATAATCAATCTAACGGACGGGATTAGTACCTATAATAATCAAAACGACGTCATTTCTTAGGAATTAATCATGGTCATTAATATGTGATGATCTAACGATTGAATATGGACTTTCATTTAATCAAACGGCGTCGTTTCAAGTCCCAGATAATCTCAACCATTGATTATTTTAATCCAACGGTTCTTGATCACCATCAGTCTTTAATATGTTAAACATTACACCCCCCCCC